>OMNM01015210.1:4939-16673 GCA_900302745.1 Parablennius parvicornis | reverse complement strand
TAGGTGCTGACAGAAAGCAGAAGACGGATCGGGAGAAGATGGAGAAGAGAGCGCCACAGGAAAAGGAGAAGTACCAGCCCTCCTATGAAACTACAATCCTGACTGAGGTTAGCAGATTTTGAATCACTGCCTGGAGGAATATGGTCAAAACTAAATGTGGCCTAATTTTATTACCTACACCATCGTGTGTTTGTGTTTTCAAACTTCTCATCAAAAAACAAAAAGAGATATAAAGCTACTTTCTGATCCAAAAGTATCATATTTCAAAAGATGCAGTGTTTTTCCTTCGGCTTTATTATAAAGCACCTCTCATGTTAATGGAAACAAGATCAAAATTTCTTCAAAGTTCAGAAGCAAAACACTTCAAACCAGCTAGACAAATGTTTTCGTCTTCTTTTTTTTTTTTTTTTTTAACTGAAAGCATGTGTCGCATTAACAAATATTTCAAATTGTGTGTTTGTAGTATTTTAAAATATCACGAAATTGTTATATTTTATAACTCCGGAGGTCTGAACTTTGACCTACAGGATTAAAATACCCCGAGTGTCTCTATGTTTGAACCCCTTTCAGATCCTCTAAGATCCAGTAAGACATTCTTAACATGTCAGTTAAGTTTGTTGCATACAACCAATTTCAGACACAAAGAAATCGCACATAAATTCATACTTCATTGCAGAAGAGCAGACCGATATATTAATGAAATATGAAGTGTACAGTGGAAATCATCCAGGGTAAAAATCAATACTGCTGCGGTTCTTAAAGTCTCCAACGAATGCCAGGAGAAAAAAAATGACCAAATTAGTGGGATTACAATAATAACTCCTCAATGTGAAGCCACCGTTAGCCTTCAATACAACAAATCAAAAAAATAATGAGCCCATGAGAACATGAGGCTTCATCTCATTTTGTGAGATTTGCTGGTAAAATGTCCTTCAGCCTCAGTGGAGCCGATCATGCTGTTTTATACCTGCAGTAGAACACTCGTCCTCAAGAGTGTGACCCACAAGACAATGTTATTTTGTAGGATCAAATTATTAAGCAAAATTTTTGCTGAGTTACAAAATAAAATAAAAAAAAAAAGACTGGCCGCTAGTTGAAGAGGTTGACGACGTGCAAATGTACTAAATGTTGGAGGCGGGGCCACGGTTTAGCGAAAGAGGGCTTCTGATGCATTCATTAAACGTTCAACAAATACCCAACATATTTGTGAGGCTTGAGACAAGCGACCATGTCAAGCTGTTGTTTCAGCGCCATGGGTTTTGTGTCAGCTAAGAAAACCTTACATTTCTTAACAGCCATTCCATTGATAAAGGAGATTCAAATAATCAAAATGCTGCTCAGAATCTACCCATGGGTTTATTCGGGAAGGGAATTTCCCCTCTAATGCAGTGCTAAAAAAATATTCTCTATATCAGGGGTGTCAAACATAAAACCTGCAAAGTGAGAACAAAAAAAATCAGTGTGAAAACATCAACTTCAATTGTTTTAATAACTGAACTGCCATTTGTAATGAACTAACTGAGGAGGAATGAAAATATATGACAAAACACTGATGCACCGGTGTAATATACTTTCTTTATTGATGAAGTAGCATCAGCATTACATTCATACAGTAAATTGTAAAAATAAGCGAATGCTGCTAACTGCTGCAAATATGGGACGTTTCCCTGTATTTTACAACAGGAGGCACTGTTGAAAACAATAACGTCATACTTGTCGATCTATTAAATGTAAACTCAGCACTCCCACAAAGGGAAGATGTTTGTCCTAGAATTTGCATTGGAAAGTCATGAAAGCATTTTCAACTCCCATGATGGCTCCTAGAAAAGGTGACCGTCCAGTTTCTAAGACAGCTAATTGTCCCTAAGGTGTGCTTTTACACCTCGTCGGCCTTTATATACGTACATCTGCACCTCTGTTACCATGACAACGTACCTTGGTAAACGTTAACCACTGTTGGATCCAAAATACAGATGCTTCCATTATCAACAAATTCTGTTTTCCTTCTTTATTTTTTATTTTTTTAATCGTAAGCCATATTTAAATAGTGGAATAAGTTATATTGCACATTTTATTTGGGGTTCACACATGAAAATGCATGTTTTAGATAATTAGTGTAGAATTAAGTGAACAAAGTGAGTGTGTGAACAGTATTTAAAAAAATTAAAATTAAATATGTTTCCTAAAGAAAACTAAATGTTTGGCTGCATTTCTTTCTTGTTTTTCTTATAAAGTGCTATTAAATAATACTGCGTCTCAAATGAGAAAAAAAAAAAAAAATGAAAGTTGTGTCATGTTATTTAGATGCCCCCAATAACAATTGTTTATTTTGTGCAGTGTTCACCCTGGCCTGAGGTCACGTACGTCAACAACTCCCCCTCTCCTGGCTTCAATAGCTCGCACAACAGCTTCCCAGTGGCTGAAGGGTACGAGTGTTTCGTCAGTTCCTCTCAGAACCCAGCAAGTATTGCAGCTTGGATGTTGTTCAGTGTGAAAACGACGCGACTATGTTTGAATAGTGAAGATTTCAGTGTTCCTCGTTAATCTTTCATCCTTTCTAGGAACGGGTCACCTACCCACCAGCCTGAGCCGGTGGTTCAAGTCGCAGATGTGAGTATGTTTGTCACCGCTCGCTTGGTTCGACTCGGCCTTTCACGCGTAGCGAATAAAAAGAAAAAGCCCTCGTTGACCATGAGGTGATGATGAAAGCGTTTGTCCAACATCGTTTAGAAAGCCAATGCGATCTCTGAGCCAATGACTTGATTTTTTTCTTTATTTAACTCGTGCCTTCTACTGAAAACTATTAGGGCCACTGAAGAAAAAAAGATTTGGAGCTTTCAAAATAAAACTCATGCACTCCTGAAAAAAGTCAAAAATCAAGGGCTTTACCTCAATCCCGGGGTGCTTATAAAATGTGTTATTATTAAACCCGGAAATCCTGTGTAAAATCAGATGTACATAAGCAGTAAGCAACACTATTTAGTCAGAATTAAGTGATTTTATGGGATTTTTCAGCATCCATGAAAAAACGATGACAAAGAAAAAATAATCTCGGCTTTGAGTCTTTGATTTCTTTTTTTAACCTCCGAATTTTATTTTTTTCTCTTCACTGGCCCTAATACTCTTCCAAATGCCTTCAGAGTATGTCATGCTCTAAACACCCTGTATGTCACTGGATATGTTTAGTATTTTACCTCAAAAACATTTTTTTAAAACCTTTTTTTATTGTTGAATATGTCATAAGTGCTCAGTTTTTTTGCAGGGTTGTTTATCACAGAAATAAACGGATCCCCATTCCTACGTGATCTAATTATTATGGAAACAAACACACGCTCTCTGCTTAGTTTGTCACCGTTTAATGTTTTGCACAGCTTCCAAAACACTGTGACAAAACTTGTTTTGTTGACTCATACGGAAGGCGTCTTTGTGCAGCGTACCGCAGGATTACAGTTGTTCACAGAGGAAAGCCTGCTGCCGTTTCCCGTGTTTTTTCAGTTGTTTTTCCAAAGATCAGACAAATCCAAACAGCGAGCGCCACAGATTTAAGATGATGGATCAGAAAAGCATCCAAGTTGGCAAAGTAGAAACACGAGAGAAAATCAAAAAATTGCTGAAAATACTGATCCCTGGTACAACACTTCCTCTGATCCATCCTCCAAAACTGTTGAAGGTTTTCATTGGAGATTCACGATTTTTCAGTGGAGTCCAGATTGTTTTTTGTTTTTTTTAAAGGTTGTCTCCACTGTTATTTGGTTTCAGTGTAAACTTTTGGCAAATCATGGACCAATATGCACCGTTTAAATTTCCTTTTCAAAATTCTTGATTCTTTTTTATTTTTCGTATCATGAACGATCCAACAGTTTTCTCTGGCGAAGCGTCTTTTCCTTCCCATCACTTTTGCTTGATTAGTGCAATTAAATTGAAAATATCCAAACTAATCTTTGAAATACCGTCATCCAGCTAATCACTGTGCAGATAAAAAATAAAGCAGTCTTTCAGACATTTGCTTCTAGTAATTCATATATTCAGGGTCTGTGCAAATTGAATAATACAAAACGTTATGTAATAGGATGTGATGCTCAATATCATGTTGAATTACATTTGCATGTTCTTTACAAGGGGCGTCTTTTTTTTTTTAAAAGATTTTATTATATTTTTATTCCTCATAGGTTAGTGTTTGTGTCGACTGTTTTGATTTGTTTTGTTTTTCGCTCCCTCCTCAGTGCAACAGGTTAATCCTGAACCTTCGGTGTGGGGGTGATGAGAATAGCCTCCAGTTTACAAACTAACGACCTCTGTAAAGGGGAGCAGCCAAATAAACGCTGCAACGACCAACACTTGTTTTTTTTTTTTTGTTTTTTTGTCTTTAAGAATTTATTACCTGCTGCGACCCCACAAGATGCTCAACAGTGGCTTCACAGAAACCGCTTCTCACCCTACTGTCGACTTTTCACCAACTTCTCAGGTAAGTTAAATACTGTTGTTGTTTTTTTTTGTTTTTTTTTTTTTTTTTTTTTTTAATCCAACCTCCATGTAGATAAGCGTGTGTCACAGAAATGACAAATTAAGGTATCGGTTTTTGCTGAGAGAAAGCAGATCAATAAAAGTCAGCAGTGTCCCGTTTGTTTTAAATATCTCCTCACTCCAACCTGTTTCATTGAAATGAATGAGTCATAATTAAGTCTCCGCAGAGCTGAATGACGAACTGCTCTGTGTGAATCAGGTGTGAAGTGGGGGTTTCGAGGACTGATGCGTTCCACTGCACAATAGCCAGCCAGTGCAGACAAAATGAAATTAAAGAGCTGAAGAGGGATTTTTTTTGAACACAGTTTGATTTGTAGAGGTTAAAAACAAACACTTGTTTTGTTGTGTACCAGGGACAGACCTGTTGAAGCTGACCAGAGAAGATGTTATTCAAATCTGCGGGCCAGCTGATGGTATACGACTTTTTAATGCACTGAAAGGACGGTGGGTTGCACTTAAATCCTGTCACGGTTTGCTAGTTCAAAAAAAAACACAATTATTTCATTTGAATTTGCTTTTTTTTTTTTTTTCCCCTCCTGCTGTTTGTGAAATCAGGGTGGTTCGTCCGAGGCTGACCATCTACGTCTGTCAGGAGTCTCAGCAGGCGCGTGAACAGCAGCTGAAACATGAGAATGGAGACGCTGCTGCCAACACTTTTTTCGGTCAGTCCATGCTCATGATACAAAAGAGAAAAGACGGACGGCTCAGGCATGTCACAACATCATCACGTCACTGTCTATTTTCTTTGTTATAAAAGGTTTTTTTTTTTTTCATCAGATCTACTGTGATAGGCAGCCATGTACGCCGACCTCTAGTCTGTGGAGTTTGTGTGTCTTTATATTTATTACAAATATCGCCCTACGGAAATATATTTGATTATTTATACGTTAAATTTCCTCCTTCTCTGGTGCTGTAAAGCAAATATCTGATGACTCAGGGTGCTCTCAAGGCCATTTTCTAATTCAGCATTGGATAGAAAAAGGCTGATACCAGCTCTGCACAGCCGGTGATTTTAACATTAACAAATAACATGTTGCCAGATTTCCATTAAGCTTTTCTTTACTTCACTTCACACGACGTCGTCACCCAGTGTAGCACACCAACTTCCAGTCCTGATATGACGCGATTCATTAAATGAAGGAACTTTATGGAATCCAAAAGTCAGTGAAGCTGGATTTTCCTGCTCAGGAGATTTAACTTGTAAAATGAAGCATTAGAAATAAGTGGTTACTGATGACATGTACAAACACCTATATTCCTTCTGGTTATCACTGAGCACAACATGAAATGGTGCAACACAGAACTTGTGATGGTGATTTCAAACAGAGACCAGTATTAGCAAGTGGCAAATCTAACACCGTTGTACTGTATTTTGGAGGATATGATCAAAACCCCACTGTGAACAAGCTTACAGCGGCGCCACATTTGAGTTAAACCACTCGCTGCGTCTTTAATTACGCCCCGCTGAAGCTCTGGGTTTTGTGACGTAGGTACAAAACTGGCTATGTATTTCCCCCCATCGCATGCTGATCTACGATTGGCTGGAAACGTGTCACGTTAGGAGCAGATGGCAGGAGAAAGTGTGGAGCAGACCGTGACACGCTGATTACAACCTCACAGTCGCAGAAAAGTCAAATTATGCAACATTCAGCCTTCTGTTGGTATTATTGATCGTACACAGATCGTACAAATACGACAATTATTGCCCACCTTACAAAGCTGTTGTTTTGGGATGTTTGCCCCTTTTCTTCTCCAAATTGACATATAACCATTTACACAATACACATAAAGCTAGAGGGAGGCTTGGAAGAGGTTGTTGTATTTCCCCAAAATGTTGTGTGTACCTCGAAGCTCTGTTCTTTCCTCTTCGAGCTTCCCCCTCTGTTCTTATTTCATCTGATCTCTGCCCCTGCAGTTTATCATGCCATTTACCTGGAGGAACTCACAGCTGGTGAGCTGACGGAGAAGATTGCTCAGCTCTTCAGCATTTCGCCCCGACAGATAAATCAGATCTTTAAACAGGGGCCCACTGGCATACACGTGCTGGTCAGCGATGAGGTACGCTGGTCTTTATAATTGTGGTTTCACTTCGCTGGCTGTCGCTCATTCGTCAATGATTTGCTCTTTTCCTCACAGATGATTCAGAATTTTCAAGATGAAGTTTGTTTTGTTTTGGACACAATGAAAGGTATTGAGCCACGCTGGTTTTATCCTCTTAGAAGGAGCTTGTAACATTTCAAACTTGATTTTTAAAGTTATTCTCTCCTTTCCAGACGACACAAACGATGGCTACCACATCATCTTGAAGTGAATACTCTGTGGGAGCTCTCCTCTTCAGACCTGAAGCAGTCAGCCCCTCTGCAGCTTCACTCTCCTCGCTGTTCCAGGAACACATTAGAGGGTGTGGCCTGAAGAAACTTCTCAAGGCCAACTAGGAGGAACATGTGACTGAAGCCCTTGGCCCTCTCCTTGCTATACCTTACTGTCTTACTTTTCGAGGGAGTGACTCTCTTAATGCCACAGTGAACTAACAGTGTTCTCCTCGCCCTGCCGTTGTCTCCCTTCAGCGGTCGCGTTTCTCCTCCGTCGCTTGTGTCTCCTGGCCCCACAGCTGTGCCGTCGCTCGTTGGTTAGCTGAGCATCTGGTGTGCCAAAACCCCGTGCTTCAGTATCGACCGTCTGCGGTGGCTTTGGAAACCAACAAACAGATATTTGACAACAAAGAAGTGACCAAAAACAAAAAAAACAGCCATAGTTAGAATGACTATACTTGACTTTCACTCTACAATTCAGCGAGAATTTCTCCACCGTTGTGCTTGGTTGCTTTGTAGAATCTGCGCAAAACATGCTAAAGCTAACATAATCGATTCAGTCAGTTCAACACGATGCATCATAATCAACCCCTGGGATGTTAACGGAAACTTTCTGTGCTTCCAAACAGCTTTGAATGCAAACAAAGTTTGTTACTTTGGAGGAAAAATAAATGTTTTTCAGACTACCCGACGCTATTGCGTCCTCCTACGGTGGCAAGAGAAAGTATGTGGACGTGAGGGACTTTCTAAGTTTTCAACAATAATCACACATAAGATTTGTGGACAAAAGTGCCTGATCTAATACCATACTAACCATTTTAATAATTCATGTTTTCACCAAGCATATCCAATTAACACAGTGGTAAAAAAGTAAGCGAATGAGTGTTGACCCTCCTTTGGCAGAAATGACAACCAAACGCTTCTGGTGGCTTCTGATCTGAGCGCTCACAAGGCAGTTTGGCCTCTTTTTCCTCTCAGAACTTCTTCATCTCGTCCGTCTCAGGATGTTTGGCATTGATGGCTTTGTAGAACCCAATGCATCAACCAATATTGTCATAATGGCCTATAATGTACCCTTCAATAATATTACAATGTTCACTAATTCAAATGTAATAAAGCCAATACAATAATAACTAGCCATAAATGTAATGAAATAATAAACCATGAATTACAGAGTGCTGCTTAATCTGCATCCTGAGTAAATGAGTATCCAGCACAAAAACTGCAAAAACGTATTTTATTTCCAGAACTATTCATGTGTTATTACATTATTGCTTGCAGTTGTTACATTATCAGAGGATCTTTTTTTATACTGCTTTGAGGCTTCAGTAACCAGCTAATAATGTAAAATCTTCTTGCATAATTGGAAAACATTTATTGTCTGAAATGTTTTATTACACTTTCAACAACTTTATACATTACGTTCTTTATAACTTATATTTATTAATTGAAATGGCCAAATTGATTGTTATTAGCGATCATTACCATATTGGCTGCGACACACCCAGATAAACTTGGGCATCCCCCGCATCCCCAAACCATGACGCTGTTTTGATAATGTTTTCATTCGGTGTGTGGTGCCAGTTTAACGCTGCGCGTAGTGCTGCATGTTCTTCCCACACAATTCCGTCTGGGCTTCATCACAAAGGATTGTGATGACGTGTTGGAGAGTGGACGCGCGTTCTGTCCAGGGTTTATCCTGCCCTCGGCCATAGTTACCTGAACCTCCTGTAGCAACCTGGCTGGTAACCTTCTTCAGTGGAGAGCAGCTTCTTTGCTAAACTGTTTCCATTTGTTGACAGTTTAATTGACTGAGGGCTGATGAATATCTGAAGTGGCTTTGTAACCTCTTCCAGCTTAATGTATCAACAATTCTTGACCTTTAAGAAGTGTTCAAATTAGCAGATGCCTCTTGTGAAAAGTACAGTTTGGCTGTTTTTATAGGTCATGCTGGCTTCATACCTCGGCTCGGTCTTGTTTCCTTGATTGGACTCCAGGTTTGCTAACTCCTAAAACAAGTAAGCTTATTTTTATGGCCATTACCTGTGGAGCTTTTTTTTTTTTTTTCTTTACACCAGCAGTGAAAACCTTTGATAGATGTGTTCAATAAAGACATAAAGTAATATAATTGGGCTGCATGTTGGTATACCAGTTAGTGTTATTGCTGCCCAGTTAGAAAAACTGATTCAAGTCATGTTGGGAGCCTTCATTTGTGGGGTGTGCATGTGCATGCAAGGATTTCCTGTGGATGCTGCAGTTTTCCCCCGCAGTCCAAAAATAAAGCAGTTGAGTTTCATTGGTGATAGTGCAGTGTTGCATTAGGCGAGATCTAATTTCATGACCACCTAATGCAGAAAGTCAAGACATTAGGTTCATATACTTTTTCTTGTCCCTGTTGTTTGCCTAGACAGCATACTGGCACATGTGATTGTTACTTAAACACTGTCCGAGTTAGTGATTATAGAGGCAACACCAGCAATTTCTCTTCCTGTGCTTTCTATCCTCATCTGCCTACTTAGCACGCCAACATTTTTGTTCTTTTTTTTTTGTGCCATTTTCCAACTTTTTTTCTTAAATAGTTCATTTTATGATGGTTTTTTTGTTTTTGTTTTTGAGGAATCATGCATCATTTTGTTAGCATTTAAATTGCTAACGTGTGTAACGGGGTTGTTGGGCACGCGGGAGCTGCATGTGGAAAGATATGATTAGTTTTAAATTCCATGCTTTGTCGATTAAATTTCATCATCCCCCCTCATCTCGTTAGAAGTATTAAAGTACTTACCCACGCAGTCACTGATGGTTGTTGTCTCTTTTGTTGATTTTGTTTTATAAATTAATAATCAAAAAACAATATTCCTAACTTGTGGTTTTTAAACTTTTGGGCGTGCCTCCCCTGTGGGATACCAGAGCTTGTGGGTGGCTCACAAAAGATGGAAAAATCTGGGGGTGGGGGGGATGCTTTTTCAGGGAAGATTATTTCCTATTTTGCAGGAGAGAAAAAAACGTGGATGTTAAAAACAAATTTTTTTTTCATTAAAACAAATTTTCTGAATTGTTGTACATTTTATGGTGATGAATTGGATTGATAAAATAAGCTTTGGCACTTACGCTGTATATATTGAATAAAAATCAAACTGGAATGAAGACAAAAGTCATGCTTTTTATTTTTTATGGATCCCAACAGGCTTTAATAATAAACTTTGAAGACCCCTGCTGTAATTGATAAACAATTCAGATCATGTAACAAACAAAAGAATCTGTTATTAGTATCAGCCAGAGAGCTTTGTTCCAAATCATTCCAACTCTATGGAAGACAAATTAACAATATTTGAATCAGCTTCATTCTGAAAAGATATGTTTAATTGTTGTAACAGTTGCAAGATGAATATGAAGACTTGAACCAAGTCGATCAACCCTTGTGTGCACCTTTCATTGCAGCTTTAGAATGGGGAAATATTAGAAAACACACCAGCACATATATGGATGTACTACATGCATAGACAAATATCTGGAGTAATGAAATACAAATAGATTTAACCGGACAGACCAAAATACCCCTGAAATCATTGGATAAAGTAACCCTGTAAAATAGAAAATGCTTCAGAAAACAACTAAAATTGATTAAAAAGAGGTTAAACTACGGTGTTTCTTAAACATACAGACATATAAATGTCAGTTTGTATCGAACTGTAGTAAAAGTAAAAGCATAACCAACGTGTGGGATCAAAATAAACTTATAATAAAAATGGATAATGTAAATAGATGACCATTCACCCATCAAGGCAGGATGCAAACAGACAGATAACCACACATACATTCACACCTAACCACGATCGCTGATTAACCTCAAATATATGTTTTGGGATTGTGAGAGAAAACCCATGTGTCCACAGGATGGACATTCAAACTCCACACTGAAATCCCTGGCCAGGATTTGAACTCACGACAATTTCACTGTGAGGTGACAGTGCATTGAAGAGCATCATAGCATACAATCTAAAGATAACAGCAGTGATCCACTAAGGTCAATTTTCTTGCCATTGAAACCGTAGATTTGACGTGACACGATGGTGTAACGCTTATATACCGTATACCTCATGAAGGCAGTGGCCTCCATGATATATTTTCACATCTGTTCCTGCACAAAATGAACAAAGAAGCTCCCAAAAAGCGAGAAAAAAGACTTCATTTCCCGGTATGCCTCGGCGCGGTGCATGCTGGTGACGTCACTTTGAGGTATAAATACAGCTTCGGGGAAGAATTTCTTCCTCCATTGTTACATTGTAACAAACGGGGCCGGGGCGAGAGGGGGGAAGAGAAAAAAGGCGTCTTCTCGGTAGAAAACCCTGCAACGTTCAGACACCGACCCGAAAGAAGCCGGTCCGCGTTTTTTTAAAACGGCGACAAGACAACGAAGCGCGAGCCCAACCGACTGAACCCGCCCCGGCGAGAAAAAAAAAAAAAGAAAGAAAGAAGGATAAACGAACACAGATGTCAGCGGATTTCTCCATTCCAAGCATTTCAAGGCTCACATCCAGAAGATAAGACATCCAGCTATTTACATCATTCATGCTGCGCCGACAGTGTTTGGGGATAAATCGCTGCTATGACGCCCCTCTTCCTCTCGTCCGTCCTTTAAATAGACCAGGCATGCAACATTTAAATGAAACCCGCCGGTGTAATGAGGCAGCCCCGGGGTTCTCTCTGATCTCTCAGTGTGCAGGACAATGAACATGGAGCCCAAGTAGCCTAAATTCAGCCCCAGACGTCAAGTGTTGCAAATTGACAATCAAGTAAGCGTGTAGTCAGATCACTTCTTGGGTCAAGCCATTGCTCCACGGTTTGCAGTCTGGGATACTCAGTGCAGGATTATCAAGCTTTGACATCCACCCCCCTCC
>OMNM01015189.1:50193-61153 GCA_900302745.1 Parablennius parvicornis | reverse complement strand
AAAAGGGGGGGGGGGGACTGAAATGAATCCCCAGACAGATGGTGCATGCATGATAGATGAGCAATGCAAGGCAATAAATTTTGCACTTGTGCTAGTTGCGACAGACTTGAACTCGCCAATCGCATTAAAGCAATAAACAATATGTTTACCTCCAGTTAAACGCCTACATAAACAATCCATCCAATATTTACGATGTGGTAGACTCAACAGCCCTATTGCAGATTTTAAATTCAAAGCTTGAGGAGATTGTGGCATATATAGAACGGAGCAGTGCACCGTATACTTTATTTTGCCCACTCACCACATCTTTCTCAGTATTCTCATGGTAAAAAAGCAATATATAACAAACTATGTCCACAATCACAGTCAGCGAAAGCAAAAAGACTGTCTGAACTGTGATTACATGCAATGCAATCGTATAATGGAATTTTAAAAATGGAAGAAAAGTGTGCCGAATCATTTCTCTTCAATTTTTATTGTTAGTATAATTTTTTACTTAATGTTTTTATTTTTATTATGGTCGCAATTTGGTGGCGTTAAGTCACCAACAACTGTTTGGTCAGGGTTTGGAAAAGATCACGTTATAAGTTAAAATGCACGTTTAACCTGCAAACATGATGTAACATTGTATATAGGATGTGTATTCAGCCTGGAAATAAAGCGCACTGAGATAGCTTCTCAGTATGTATTTTGTCTGTGGTCATATTATATACAAACTTTTTTTAAAATAAAAAATAAAGATTGTTCTAAGGCAGTGGTTCCACCACGATGACCAGCCTGATCACAGAACAGGGAGTTTACCTGATTAGCTATTAACGGTTCTCGAAAGGAGACATGTTTACTACTAATGAGGATTTATTGAGAGTTTTTGCCCGCCACACACAAAGCAGCAGCATCATAATAGGCAGTTAAACTCTTTCAAATGCAACATGTTGTTATCTCTTATAACACAAGGAACAACAGGTGTTTCTCATGAAACGTGAAAAGAAAAACTTAGGGCCTCTCCCAAGGTAGAACTTTCCGGAATATCTTGGGCTCCGTTCCTAGTGAACTGTTAAAGTGCTGCTACTGGACATGCACGCCACGACTGTGGTAATTTGTTATTCTGCACATGTGTGAGTAAATGTACAATAACAACAATGGCAGGCTCCCAAATGCCATGACTTCCCGTCGATATTCTCCTGGGATTTGGAGGTTTTATAGTGGGACTTGGAGGTTTTATAGTGGAGAGTCACCTGGAATAGCAATAAAACTTCGTCTTCTGTGCATATAAATGTCCGTGTCCTTCTCTGTGCGACTGTGTGTGTGGTTTCCTTACAAAAACAACCAACAGCACCCACTAGTGGCCTAACTTTAGAAATCCATTATTTTCAGTGTTTCTGCTGTTGCCATGTAAATGGACATTGTTTTCAGAATGTGGTTGAGTAAAAGCAAAATGCAAAAACCATGTTTTGAATCATTGTAAATGTGGCTGAAAAACCGCTCCCCCAAAGCTGCCATGTTTGTGTGTGGAATTAATATTTAACAAAATTATTTCCAATAACGAGAGATGTTTTAGTAGATAACATATGGCAGGCTTCACTGCAACCTCCACTGAACTCTATCCAGCCATCGGATGTCTGCTCAACTCTGCTGAATCTCTCCAGCTACCAAGGCTAGCTAATAGCTATCAATACAGACCAACTGGTCAACCCTCTTGCTTTAAGTTGTTTCCAGTTGAAGGGACCAGTTCACTGGTGTACGATGGTACATATCATGAAGCACTGCCAAAGAAAATTGGAGTACCTACTTCACTTGAAAGACTTCACTATAACAGAGAGGTTGGTCACAACACAGACATATTTGCAGGAATAACTTTGGAGTCATTACATGCACTGTCAAAGTAAAAACAGCACTAATTATATAAAAAAACATACTGCAGCAAAGATATATTTAAAACAGCAAATTTAATTAACTATGTCCAAGCATATATGTTATTCATGGTATATGGTAATTAATGGCTGTGACCAGATGCATAGGCGATATATTGTTGCCTTAATTAAATGAAAATCAATAACACTATTGATCAGCTAAAGCCAAGTTTTATGTTGCAGTGGTGACTTGCTCTTATCTTGCTAAATTAATGATGCAGAATTCTGTATAGATTGGTGGCTGTGCATAATGTCTGCAGGAAGAACAAGAACTTTGTTATATAACATTATGGAACTGTGCTTAACTATTCCTGCACAACATCTAGAATGAATGGGATATGATGCAAAGGTAATTGAGATTATATACAAAACATGCATATCATCAATAATAATAATAATAATAATAATAATAATAATAATAATAATTATTATTATTATTATTATTATTATTATTATTATTATTATTTATTGTTATTATATTTTTATATAAAAAATGTACATATAGTATATGAGGGCCCAACTGGGGTCAACAATGGACTCAAGGTGAGTGTAAAGTAACAGTAAAGTGACGAATCACAGTTCATATAATTACTCAGAAACAATCATAGCAACTTAGGGTGCCAAACGTATATTAGCAATGAATAAACAATAAAATATATACTAATATGACTGCCTTTATTTGTTTTCTTTCTAAATAAATCCTTTATTTATGATTGAAGGGTTCAAATTTGATTTTCAAGTAAATTTATGATTGATTCTCTTAACCTAGAAAAGCAGATTTCAGCTAATATATAATCACGTAAGCCAAAATAGTCTTTTTTCTAACTGTTTTGTTGAGACACCAAACCCGATCCAAACGATGCAAAATTACTGCTTGTTCCTCAAAATTTTGGCTTTGCACATTTCTACCAATTTCCTGAATCTGCATCCCACATTGTGTCGGCAATCTAGGTTTGGCTTAGGTCTCCACCTATGGCCCAGGATTACCGAGCAATACTTTGACCATAATGCATTGCCAACAGAAGACACCTGCACAACCCGTGCATGTCATTTCCACCCATTAAAAGTCGTAGGTGTCACTGCCTCAGTGATCTCAACAGCTGCAGCCATAATCATAGCTGCAATTACCATAGCCATAATTACTGCAACAGCAGTGCCCAGTAATCACAGCTGCACAGCCACAGCCATGACTCTGCAGCCAAAGCCTCTGCTGTCATGATCACACCCACGACGGCAGCCGGTTGTGACACCGAGTAGAAAAGTTGGTTGCAAGTCATCTTAGCGTTGAGTTTCATAGCATAGAGAGCCACGGAACATGGCGTGCCCTCAGCAGCTGGAGCTCCCTCTGGAGAGGCGGATCAAAGAGAATACAGTAAGTATTGTCATTTAGCAAGGTATTTACCCCAGTGACCTTACACCGCGGTGTTCTGATGTTCTGACGTTCTGACGATACCTTTAAACATGTTCGGCGCCGCTTTTACTGAAGCACCGTGCAGGAGGTGAAAAATGCACAGCGCGTCTTTTTGAAGCACAAATCACTTGCGTGGTGCATTCACAATGAACTGCTACAGTAAGCTGTTTTATGATTCTGCTTTTTTCCCGCTTTGCATTGCTTTCTCTGATTAAAGTGTAAAGTGTGGAAGACAGGCTAGAATTGGTTTGAAGTCAATTATACATATATCGTAGGTCAGAGAGAGTTCATACGTTCTTTCAAGCCCCCTCCACCCAATTCATATGCTTACGGATCTTTTTTGCCAGTTGCATGTTCTTTGGCTCATTTGTACTGTCCCTGAGAATATAGACTATAAAACATTTCTATATGTCAGAAAGCTCCAACAGACTGGTGATGTGCTGTGTATGGATATGTATCCAGAGAGGTGTCAGACAGCTCATACACAATAGCTCAGTGAAATCCATTATCTTGTTTTAACCCAAACATTAGAGTTTAAAGGTATCATGTATTTCCATCCTTTGCTAAATTAACTGTATAGAATGTGAATGCACAATATTAGACCGCCATCCAATTTGCAGATGTTTTCTCACCCCTATCTAGTTGCTGATGCCAATGTCTATATTTGCACGTTTGTTCCTACCTAATTGCAAAGAAATACAAGTGTCTCCCGTGGTGGATTTCATCAATAATTCAACTTTTTTTTTCTTTCTCTCATTAATTTGATACACTGACAGATACCGATGTAAAAGACAATGTATTTCAGTACGGACACGTGCTGCATGGCATTAAGTAGTAAGTTTATTGTTCTGTTTTATGAGCATAAAATTGTGTTTGAAGCCATTTTTCATACTTTGAAGTGGATAAATTGGCAGTGGTATTGTGATATTATTGTGGTCTGCCATGTTAAGAAAAGGTACATACTAAAAAAGCTTGACAGAGCTGAAAAGAAAAGTCTTGAGGTGGCTACGCAGTTGCATCACCATCAAATATTGTCAAAGATGAATTCCTTGAGCCAAAAACAGTAGCAACAGTCAGCTCAGAGACACTTCATCTGTTCTTAAACTTGGAAGTGCGAGATTCAAAGGACAATATGTTTTTTAGAGATTTTTAGAGAACCTTTTTTAGAGGTTTCTAGTGTTTGACATCCTGAGCTCCAGTAGCTATGTGATTGGCATTTAAACAGCCATAAATAGAAATAATAAAGCATAATAATAACTATTATCTTTGATGAATAAATACATATTTATTAAAATATCGGAACCAGTTTCCACAGAAATGGCAGAAATGCTGAAAAAGTAGTAAGCATGTAGGGTCACTAGTAGGCACAATCGCAGACATTCTTATGGACAGACGACAAAGTGCACTGAAAGTTTTTTTTTTCACTTCAAAATGTTGTGTAAGCATTACCTTAGACTTATGCCTCACTTTCTGTGGAAAAAGTTGTGTATGATAACTAATGTATAGCGATTATCGTTGACATTTATGCCCATTGTTGATTGCTGGCAGCGTGTTGAATGGTGAGGTTTGTAAGGCTGGCCTGGGAAACCCAAACTTGGCAATAGACGCTGCTTTTTGGCAGATTTGATAAGTGCAATTCAGGAACTAATATTTGTAGAACCTTCAAATAAAGCACTTTTTAATTAGATTTTTTTTTTTTTTTTTGCCCAGCACTTGGCTTTACTTTATTTCCGCAATTCCTGCCCTCCTTCCAAGCAAATTCCAATTTCTTGAGCTGTTGTGTTTGTCTTCCAGCAAATCCATTGATCAAACACGCAAACGGAGCCTTAATTAAAAGCCTCATTTAGTGCAGCCACCCAAACTACCACTGACTTAAATTGATCATCTTTTTAATTGGCTCTGTCATATGAAGAGAAGAGTCGAGGTGGAGGTTTCCATTCATTTATCTTCCTCGAGCACTTTCGCAGGTTTTCTCTTGTTCTGTTCAGAAGGGCGACATCTATTATTTTTCATTCAACATGCACACGGCTCAGCTGATGGAGAAACTTTTATTAAACCAACTGCTTTTGTTTTCATGTAAGCTGACTCCGGATAATTCCAGTTGTTGGCGAATCAATATAATTGGTAGCATGTGTGGGAAGATGCTGTGCAGATAAAAATACTATAAATTCTGTCTCGGTGTTGAGGAGTTGGTGGAAGTATATTGATGCTTTGTGGGAAAGCGGTGTAATTACCTCCAAAGCAACAAAGATACCCCCAACAAAGACGTTCCTATTCCCCGCTCCACAACACGTGGGTCATTCATCATACTTCATACAGCTGCTATAGAAGATTCCTGCAAGTTTTCCTCCAATCTCTTCTGGCTTTGAGCGTCCACGTACAAACACTCAACAATACCACAATAACTTACTGAAGTCAAGAGGCTCCACTGTGAGACTTTAATTGTTCCCTTTGTCTTTGAGCATATTTATATCTCTCGCCGACTATTTTCGGTAACTTTGAACGTTTTTAGCCACTTTGAAAAAGCGGCTTCAATGCTCAGACTTCTTCAGGAGTACTTCATAGGAGGATTTCACGCTGTGAGTCTTGAGGTTATGCACGTTTTATTATTTTATTTTAATTTTTTTTCATTGTCATGCTTTAGTATAACCAATCATTCTTCACACGAGTGTTATTCTTGTTACTCAACAATTCAAATGTGCATGCAGACACATTAGTTTGGCCCATGTCAAATAGTAAATATTTCTACTTGACTTGTTTACTACATGTGTGTATTTTCTGGCTTTAACGAGGTTTAATTGTACATTTGTTTTGACAGCATAGTGACAGAGACGCGGTGGTGGATTTTCCCTCATGTTGACACTTTATGCAAAACCGCGTCCTAATAACAGACCGTTAAAAAAAAAAAAAAAAAAAATGGAGCAAAAGTCCCAAAAAGCTTTGGGAGAGAGGCATGTAAATAATTCTAGCTGCAGCATCATCCATCAACTCTCATCTGTCAGTCAACAGCAAAACTCCAAGTCGAATACAACCAGATACTTTTTGCAACGATAGCGTTAAGCTCAGATTTATCGACTGAGTCATCTGCCTCATGGTGGATCACTCACCTCTCCATCGCAGATGTCATTCAGACAAACGCTCCTATTGGCATTTATGGTAATTCAGCTTTCATGTTGCCTTGTAACTGGGAAGTATTTCTCATATCAACAGCAGCTAAAGGCAGGGTGCGATGCTGGAGGGGGAGAGGTGAGCTTCACATCCCCTCTTGTGCTGAATTATTTCTGTTGCTTGGGGCGAGAAAAAAAAAAAAAAGATTCCTTCCCTGTAAGTGGATTTAGCTTCACGGGCCGACTGTACAGAACCCAACTAATGAACATATTTCAAAATATAAACCCTCGTTAAAGCAGCAATGGTGGTCAGAGCCACTGAATATGCAAGTTTTTGAAGATGTTCTGACTCTGTCTCCGTGTAAACAACAGAAAGCACAACATTTCTTTCTTTCTTTCTTTCTTTCTTTCTTTCTTTCTTTCTTTCTTTCTTTTCTTCATGTTTTGCTCCTAATTTTTGATCCAATTGGCCAATTATGTTAACATGCAGGGCAGGACCACAAATCGCTCTGAAACATATGTTACTGTAATTCATTTTGTCTTTTTGTTTTAACAATATGTATATTACACATTTTGTTGTACTTAATTTTCTTTGTTTGAAGTTCATTTTAACAATCATAATGTTCGGAATTGACACGATGTACTTGTAGGCATAGCTGAGACTGCATAAACACAAATTCACACAGACTGGACTCAGGCAAAGTTTCACCCTCCACTGCAGCACACACTGGGAGACAAAGGGAAATTGCAGGTGACAGTTTAGTGCAGGACGTGGTTGATTCCTAATTCATGAAGTAAATTAAAATCTTTTCCCTTGGAAAGTGGAAAATCTGGAATGCTGTGCACAGGTGAGATACCTGGAGGCTGGCGCCCGCATCGCTTCAGGCTGAATAATGCAACAGACAAGCACACGTTCCTCCATAATGCAATCCAAAACAATAAGATGTACTCAGAGCGGAAGTTTCTGTTTATTGCATGAGTTATTTTGTTAAATTTTTTTCTCACGACAGGTCAATTCTTGGATTTCCTGAGTTGTGACTAGTACATACTTGGTATTGCATCTGTATTGTGGCATGACAAAAGACACTCACACAAACACATGACAGTTTATTGAACCGCCAGAACAAATGGTTTAAAAGCCACTTCTTGGACTCCTTGACCCCATTCAGACTTTACACCGTCATCTTCAGCAGCTGTGTTTGGTGGAGTGTGTGTGAAGCATCACCAGCGTGTTGTAGGTCCGACCCCGGAGCAGACTACTGGCTGAACAAGTCTCCTGCTACCATCCTCATGTTTACTTCAGCAGCTGTGATCTCACAGTGAAAAAAAGTCAAACTGAAGTGCCAGTAACAAACTGCTGAAGGTGCCAGAATCTCATCAAAAAGTTGTCTCATTTTTTTTTTTTTTTTTTTTTTACTCCCAGGAGATTATTACTGCACCAAACTGCTCTGTGCCAACTAGCAGTGATGGAAATGCAGTATTTACAGAGGCTCTTTGAATAGGAACATTCGCTTCAGCTGCAATTTTAAACAGTCAATACAGAGACATCGCTTTCTAAATTGTTAAATTCAGTTTCCCATTCAGCTGAAATCATCCAGCACCTCAGTACTTAACATTCAATCTAATATTTAGAGGAAGAACGCCAACAAATGTCACAAGAGCAAGCACAGGAGGAAAACGCAGCATTTGTACTTCAAACTTAGTCCTGTAAACAGAGCCTGACAATACATGCAATGTTTTTGAGATGCTGTGGTGATTGATGGAAATATGAAGAGTAAAGAGAAGAGCAGAGCTTGAATTAGATCTCCTAGCACTCTAAACACAGCAGCTTAACTAAGCATAGCTCCAAGAGTCTAAAAATGTTAACAATCCAAGCTAAGGCCAAGTCGGTTTATCAGAATAAAAAATCGACCCACAGCAAACTTGAATAGTCCAGCACTGTGAAAACAAAGTGCTGCAGAGTGAGGTGACTTTGGTTCTTAGATTTTTAAAAAAAAAATTTTTGTTGCTGGCAGCTTATTATTTACTTACACACACCCCCATGTCATTTGAGCAAACCAAGGGACAGTGAATTTTCTTGATTTGAAACCTGTCTAAATAATAAATGTGCCTGTGAGGATCTGGTCCTGCAATCTTTGTTTCCTGTGTTTTTAACCAAAGGTTTTTGGCCTGCAGCCCGAAAAAAAATGTTCACCAGAAAAGAGAGCGAAAGAAAGAACAAGTCAGCGAGGACGTAGAGAACGACGAGGACGAAGCAACGGGTTGCCAGAACAGATCCACACAGAATGCTGAAAAGATGCCAGAAATCTGCCTGGATGGATGCAAAGCATTTACTCAAACAATTGTCCAGGTACAGCAAACAGATGAAGCCTAGCAGAGCCGCTGCCTTCTTCCGGCAGCGATTTGTTTCGCAGCTCATGCTTTCTTTTGGATTGTTCACCATCTCGACTCCAGCCTGTTTAAGAACACAGCTGGGGTATGTTGTTTTAAAGCATCCTCTTCATTGACGTCCTGGTGAGACACAAATGCTCAGAATATTGAGAATGTTGCAGCAGAGAGTGAATATATTTCACACAATCCAGCGCCAAATTGCCTCCGTAGGTTATCGTATTTAGCCGGTCTATTTGTCAAACAAAACGAGCGCTCTGGCAGTACGCTGGCTAATATTGTGCCTGTAAACGGTTAGATTTTTTTCCTGTGAGCAGACTCACTGAGGGTGATGGATAGGGTGTAGAAACCACTATAAAAGCATGTTAAAGTGCGTGTTCACACCCTTAAAGTGCAAGTGACAAAACCGCCAAACAGGAAATGGAGATTGTCTATTTCTATGACCCAGTTCACCTTCACCAGTTTATCAAGTGCAAGTACTCTGTATGTCACTTCTAGACTATAAAAGTGTAGAAAAATTTGCTCATTACGCTAAATCTGTCTCTACCAAACAAAGAGTTTGTAAAATCAAAAGTTAGTAAAATGAGGTGTTGACATAATGTAAAACTCAAAGGTGTTCAAGATTAACTCTTCAGTCAAGAAATAGAGTGGTTGAATAGACATTAAGTGACACAAAAACATACAGAAATGAATCAACAAAAAGTAAAAATTGACTAAAGACATACTTTAAGACATAAAAAAAAGGGGACAAAATCGATGAGTTCTGAAAAAGGGAAAACAAGGCCTATAGACAAGAAACTACCACAGAGACTGAAATGTATGTTGAAACTCATTATGTAGAATTAACAAGAAGGGACAATAAAAAAAAAGGTGACCACGTTGATCCACAGATCACCATAAAGAGGAACAAACCAGTCATAAACTAACACAGAAAGACCATACAGAGATAGAAATCAGCTGCAAAGAGGCATAAAACAAAAGTTTTTATGTGCCACAAAAAAACTTCAGGAAGACATATTAACTTAACTAAAATTGACCAGAATATAAAGAAAAAATTTTAAAAAAATGATAGAAATAATCTTACAGAGATACAAAACAGCTGCAAGGTCGAGCGACACAACCGCAAACCAGTAACAACTGAGATTTAAAATATCAGACAGGGACAACAGTAAAAAGGCTCAACCATAATCAGTCTCCAAAGAACCGCGTAGATAATTCAAATCACCACACACAAGTCAGCACCATCCAAAAAGACCCAAAACGACCATTAAGAGACCCAGAATGACCACAGAGAGACAAAAAAACTCTCACAAAGCTGCCCAAAATGAAGAATACCCCAAAAAAAAAGATCAAACGTGGGAATAAAAACGAAAGAAAAAGAAAAATACAAAGCAAATATAAAAGACGAGACATTTTATGTTTCTTGTGGAAGTTCGGGGGCCTTTTTATCTTTCTGAGCACAAGGTCCCTCTATCCAGTCCGGTTACACAATACCTGGTCTGGATACAATCGATCCTGGGATTTAAAGTATGTAAATCTGTAAGGAATCTAAGACTCCAAACTATTTTATAGTGCATCACAATTTCCAGTTTGGCTTTCCCAAAGGTTTAAAAAAAAAAAACAACGACCCCCAAAAACACCTACTGATACCTATAAAACTAACAAATCATCCTATCTGTCAGAAACACAGAAAAAAAAAGTGCTTCTCTTTATCGTTCTGCCCAGAACAGCATCTTTTTTGGCTCTCACAGTGCGACGGCGGGTTTCTGGGAATTTGTTGGATGTGATTTGCCAAGAAGTGGTTACAGCAAGTTGTTTTCCTGCCTTCAGTCTTTATGTTAATTGATGTCTAACTCTGGCTCTGAACTGTATATCCAGAATAAAAATAGAGAATCTGATCTTCCTCTTGAACTCGAGCTGAGAAAATAAAAGAATGTTGAATATTTTTGAGAAACTGCAGAGTTTGAAATTTTACGTTTTGTTGGGGATATTTGTTTCCGGCATCACGTATTAGACCCTGTTTACATTACATTTTCAAGTGAAAACAAAACTTTGGTTACATTTTTGGTGTCAAGGGGGGAAAAAAACCCCATTGGATTCTAGCTGTTGCAGCAAGACAAAAACATTTGGAAAGATTTCTGTTC
>OMNM01015189.1:42693-45193 GCA_900302745.1 Parablennius parvicornis | reverse complement strand
TTTCCTACAATAGAAAAGTGGACCACAGTCTGAGTGGCAGTAAGTACAATAAACATAGTGGTTTGAAGGGTTTGTGGTGTCTGTTTGGGCAGTGGTTTCCAATGTTGTTGTTGTTTTTTTTTCTTTGAGCACTCTGGGTACCTTTTAAGAGAGGCTGCAGACCCCCATAACTCTCCTTAAGTGGGAGATCACACAGTTGTTTCTGGCTTCTCCATTTCTTCATGTACACCGTTTGGGCTTTGTTGTTATTTGTTTTTTTTTTTTTTAAGTTTTGCTAACAATCCTTTAGGTACATTTCTGGATTGTTTAACACACCTTTTTGCACTCCACAAAGGAAAAAGGGTTGAGCAAAGTCTTAGTTTTTCTATGGAGAGGTGAAAAAAAAAAGTGTTCATTCATTTGTTCAGCAAAACTTTTGTTTGCTTACACGAAAACGGTACTCGGCGCCAACAACAACACAACTTTTTGAAAATGGTTTCCACGGTGGTTTCTGAAAAAGCCTAGGCTCCGTCGCTGTGTAAACAGGTGAAATGGAGGAAACGCTACTCTCTGGTCTTCTTGTCAATGGTGGAAATGCAGCTATTGTGCATGAGCACATGGCTGTGGTAAATAGTTCTTCTGCACATGTGCGTGTAGATGGATAATAACAAACATAGCGGCCTCCAGAGCGGCATGACTCCTGTATCATCTTCTAGTTTTATAGTCCCTATTGGTAGTTTAATAGTTCAGACGCCATTTAATAGCATCCGATTCATCAGCCGTCCATACAAATGTCCGTGTATTCATCAATATTAGTGTTAATTTGATATTGTTCTCGGCACACGTGTGTGATTTCATAGCAAAAATAACCAACAGCACCAATTCCTACATCACACTTAGATTCATGCATACACAGATTCATATGTGTATGAACATTTGTTTAGTGTGTGTGTGTGTGTGTGAGCGCTGAGGTTTGTGCTTGCCTTGTTTTACAAGTTGATTTTGCTATTTAGACAAATGATCTTCCAAAACTCCAGGGTTTTGTCACCCTCAGTCTAAATTGAGGGTGAAAGCAGGTCCACCCAGTTTTTGTGATGTTAGGTTGGAATCACAGAGTTTGGCTGTGTAAACAAAGGAAACAGTTCAAGTAAAAAAAAAAATCCAGAGTTTCACATGAATCTCTGACAGTTGCAATTTACAGGACATTGTTGGCATGCACACATCCTACTCCACACCCACTGATCAAATTACACACTGATAAATTGTATGACATCACAATAATTTTGATGCGTCGCATAAGTCTGTATGTATATACAAATCTAAGCTTACTGACAAAAAATATTACACTCATGCACATCTCATACCCAAGAAAAAAAGCAAAATAACAGATACATAACTCTCTAGAAACAGAGCCGTTCTCTGTCAGAAGATGAATGAAAACAATTTTCTATTGTTAAACTACAGAAAATCATTCCGTTAAGAGGATAAAAGCGAGGTTAAGCACGATCAAAAACAGAAACAATTTGGAGTAAATATATCATTATTTTCTGTACTTTCTCAATTGTTAAGTCTTATACTTGCTTTTTATTTTTATTGAATGAGACAGCTTGTGTGTGTTTTTTTTTTTTTTTTTAAATAGCCTCTTTTCAGGACACTTCACTGATGCATTTTCCCCTTCCTTGTATTTCATGCCTTTCTTTTTTTTCCAGGTCCCTAATTTCCTTCTTCGTGATGTTATCACCTCCCTGTCGCCTTCCACTACGTCAGACACCCTCAGCCTACCCAACAAATTTAGTAACAAAATTAGCCACAGTATTTCTGAATCATCCATCTAGCTGCTGCTGTAAATAACCACAATACGCCGGCAGAGTATCAAAAGCTATTAGTTTTTGCATTCGCCCTCTGATGAATTTCATTGTACAGGGAAACGTGTTTCTAACTGCACATATGACAATAAACACTTTGAATCTTTGAATCTTGAATGTGACGCTGGAGTTGGTTAGTAAAAAGATGAATGTGGTTGCAAACAGTGGCCCCCGTTAAAGCCGATAGATGGGATATTTGAGGTGGCTAAAGATTTCTAAAGTCATATATGGTGTGTGCCTTTTTAGTCCCATTTAAAAACTTTCAAACCAATACCAACGCAACTTTTTGCACACGGCTTCCGAAGTGGAAACTTTTGGAAATGCTCCGAATCCATCTCCATGGAAACGGGTGGAAATGCAACTTTTCCAAAAACTCTGCTTTTGCGCCTGCGCACTGCAGCTGTAATGAATAGTTCTTCACATGCACGAGTGGATGGACAGTCATAAAAATGGCGGCCTCCGGAGTGCCATGACTCCCAGTCCACATTCTCCCAGGACTTTGTAATTTTAGAGTTGAGAGTCATCTGTAATAACAATCCAACTTAGTTGTCCATCCATAGAAATATTTGTGTGCTGAGCATTGTTAATATTTATAACATATTTTTTGTCTGCGCACAGTTCCAACCCCCCCCCCCCCCCACACACACACACACACA
>OMNM01015189.1:2285-42673 GCA_900302745.1 Parablennius parvicornis | reverse complement strand
ATGGAACTGTCTATATTACATATATCACCACATAACATCATCACAACTTATTTCAATTTGTGTCGTCCACAGGCTCAAATGTGTGACTGCAATAATCTTGTGCTTTGGGCTCAACAGTGTGGTGCAGGATTCTAAATCATGTGTGCATGTGATAGAGGAACGCACAGTGCATGTTGGGGCTCAACAGCCCTGCAGTAAGCTGTGTGCTATGTGCATGTCATTGAGGAATGGCAAAGACATTCACTATACTTGCATGAAATCGGATTGTTTTAGTGGGGATTATGTTAGAATATATATTCCCCAAATAACGCTTTATTAATTATTATTAATAACGCTGTTTTTATGATGTTTAGCCATTTTGTGCTTGTTGATTTCATAATATGATGTAAAGTGTCTCTGAGTGTCTTGAAAAGTGTTTTACAAATAAAAAAGTATAATTATTAATATTATATCTAAACACTTAAATGTTTTAAACTCTTGGATTATAACCATTAATTCCCATAGATTCCTATTTAATCTCATGGAAAGTTTGCAACTTTGAAAATTCCAAGAATTTTACAAACCCAGTCGCACCACAAGTCAATAGTAACGCAATAACGTCTACTTGAAAAAAAAAAGCAGTACTGCATTCCTGCTGCTGACAAATACATCCAAACATGTTTATTCCCACCTGCCAGGTTGAGATATATTTTTTTCAGTTATTTATTCAAATGAATAGTTTCCTCATGAAATTGTGTTTGGGGCAGATATGACATGGCAACTGGATTGTGGTTCTTATCCAGCCTCCTGTCCCTGTTCCTTATTTATAAATACCAGACTAGATTGAGGGGATGAAAACATATTGTTTTACCACATTTGTATTCTTCAATGGATGTTAAGGTGAAGAGATGTAGAACGCATGGATGTAGAGAAAATCGAAAACAGTTATTTACCCTGTATCCCCCCCCCAACCCACCATTAATCCTTAGGGAGGATTTTCTCTCACAATTTGTCCGTTTTACAGTAACATTTTATGACCTTCAGGTAATCAATTCCTGATATAACCTGTGCGATTGAAAAGCAGATCCCACGGTTGATCACATATAATTCGCCCCATAAATTGCAATCCCATCCTTGTGAAATAAATTGTGAATGACTGATTTCTTTGTTTTTTTTCTTTTTTTTCCCACTGAAGTCTGTCTGCCAGCTGAATATAGCAAGGTCACCTTGCCACTGATTGAAACCTAGCTTTCCTTTTTTTCTTTTCTTTAAACAAAATTGTTAAAGGATAAAACTTGTAGTTGTTGGAATCTTGCATAATGCATGACCATGCTAATTTCCCGGCAACAGAAGCCTAACAATACCTGCTGGCACTGTGCTCAAGTCTTAAAGCGCACGGACGAGATGAACCAAAGTGTCTGCCATGTTTGAGTGGCAGCTCAGCCTTTCTGGCAGTCAAAGCCTTACTCTGCTGCCACAAAGGGAAAAAAAGCATGAATATCTTCCTCAGATCTACGTATACAGTAGCTTGTAACTTTACCGGCGATGAATAATGCAGCGCATACTTGACCCATTGAGAGCTCAAAATCAGTGAACAAATGTATGGATTCTTTGAATGTGAGTGTAGAACTTTAATCTGTTTTTTTTTTTTTTTCTTCTGATGACCGGGGACTCAGTGATGGGACTCCGCGCATATAAATCATGTATAAAACATGCACTTGGCTTTGCAACCCTGGGCCAAATGGTTTTGCTGAAAGCAACAGCAGCAGCAGATGAATGAGGGCTCAGGTGGACTGGTCCAAACGCCCCCGACAGGATTCAAATGTGACAGGAAGATATACAAGGAGGGAGATTCATCAGTAAAGCGAGGGAAAGGTTGCGAGCCGGACGGCCTTCAGGAGCTCACCCTTTCCCTGTTCCTCACAAACATAAAGGATTACTCCAGGGTGGGTCCCTGATAGAGCATCAATGATATTCATAAGATATTAAAGGTGTAACAGACTGCAAGGACAGCGGGGCCGGGGGCAGGTGGTGATCATTTCAGCACAGCGCCAAAATCACTTTACAGAGTCCTCAGAGATTTATCTTGTTAATAAGACACATGCAGCGATTCTTCTCCTCCATGTTGGATGTGTCGACGGGCGGAAAAATAGTGAGAGAAACTTTAGACTTATTTTTCTGTAAAATAAGTTGCAAATATTGGTGGTTAAGGGCTTTATCGGGCTTGTTTCTGAAATGCGTTTACTTATTTGTGGTTGATCACCAGCATCCTATATAGCTCCAAATGAACATTTTAGTGAGAAATGATAGCATTAAGGTTGGTAAAAATAGAAACAGAAAAATCTATTGAGTTCCATTTAAACTTTTCTAACTCATTTGTTTGTCAAAGCAGGCATCACTTTTCTGGATGGAATAAATATTTTGAGTAGGACAAAAAAAAATCTTATTCAGTGGCTCTGAGCGCTGTTGCTGTGTAAACACACAACGGAAACACAACAAAAGTTTTGCGGTTTGACTTGCAAGCAAGTAACTTTATTTGTTAAGCACTTTAAAAACACCACAGTGGACCAAAATGCTGTACAAAAAGAGGTTACACATTTACATAAACTAGATCAAATATGGAGACAATACAAATAAAACAAAGTGAAAACTAATTATAAAAACATGGTAATGTAAAAGGTGCTGGTAACATAAGTAAAATTGTGAAGAATAAAAAGTCACATGGTTGTCGAAGGCCAAAGAGAAAAGGTCGAAGGGTCCCAGCGGTGCCACCAAAAACCATCGCCTCTGTCCTTCTATCGTTGAAGTTAAAAAAAAAGTTCAAAATTTCAAATAATTGTGTCGTAAACAAGCCTTTAGGTTAAACACAGGTTCTTCCTTTCCTGTGATAAAGTGCGCCACATCAAGTTTGTCCCAGTTTCTTACCTTCATGTAACTCAGATTACAGAAAATAGTGACGACAGACAGGAGGACGCGCAGCAAAGGTGTCGAGTCACAAAAACCTAAAGGTCAGATTTAAACTGTGTCAGCCTTCACGTTGCACCGATTTGACCTTTAAATACTTTTTTCTAAGCCTCTTGACAACTGTGGGTGTAAATGGACAATAAAAATCACACTGTGGATACAGTTTGTTAAATGCCACATCCCCTGACACATTTTCTTTTATATTTCTTATGCTGTAGATCTAACTCACTTTCAAAAGCATTCACAAAAGCTACATGTGACGTGTAACTCAGAATATAATGCACGTTATTTAAAGTCCTAATTTGTTTCATAGTAGCACAAGACAAGAAAATGTTTTAACAGAGATTTTACGCCATTTAGAATTTAAATGTTGAATCAGATGGCGGTGACAAATTTGAAAAAGAAATTTGAGACACAAACACTGTGTTTTAGTAGCTGTTATAATAATTTAAGTCCGGTGATAGAGAACCTCTTCAAGGACGCTGAACTTACTGAATAACTGGAGTTGTACGTATTATCCCTAATGACAATAACTATTTAGTTGTGGAAATGAAGAGGCTCAGACAGCCACTGATAACAAGTAATCATGGTAAGAAACAGACTGCTTACTCTTGACTCACATTATGTGTGTGTTTATCAGTTTATCACAATTCAATTTCACTCTGCATCCATCTTCTAGAGGGATCCATACAAATCAGGGTCAGGGGGCACTGGAGCCGGTGAAGGTTGCGTCGAGGACGGATCACCACACACACACAAACCCGCAGCTCTCAATTAAATTAATTTCAGTTTAAATGACTTTGGTTACTTTGGTGCAGACCATGGCAACAGTAGAGAGAAGAAAAAAAAGAAAAGAAAAAAAAATACCCTCAGCAATTACCAGGAAGAAATCTCTGCAGATGAGACTCGGAGACGTGGAGGCTTTCTGCTTGGACCACTGGAAGAGAAAAAGGATGACGCTGCGAGCAACAAACAAATAAGATGACATCAGGTGGCAAGAAAATCCAAACCTGAATGGGGGCAGAAGGCTGTGATGATGAAATCCAGAGATGCTGCCGGAAGGGACAGAGAGAGAGGAGAGGGCAGAATGTTACCAACATAATAATGCAACATCAAAGCATCCGAAAACGTTTTCAGTGCGTTTTCACTTGAAACGTCGTCATGCAAATCGGCTCTTAGATTGTTCGGCGTGAGCATTAATGGTTCCTTCACAGACGTGTACGTCACTAATTGTATTACTGCGCCAGGGATTTTGAAACAATCAGTAATGGCTCCAGCTGCTTTCTGCCATGTATGTACAATATTTGATTTGGTTATTGTTTTATTTAGTAGCCAGTTAGGAGTTTTACATATTTATGGCACCGTTCCCTTTGCGCTTTTAAATCTTGAGTGTAAAATAATGTTGCTTTGCCAATTTTGTACATGAGGTGAAAATAAAGACATTCTATTGCTTTGTTATTATAGATGCAATGATAAATTATGCTCACATGTTTTATTTTTGTTGTTGTTGGAGGTGCTCAAAGCACATGCAGTAATTTCTAAAATGCAATCATTTCATCTCTTCATATTTATTGCATTGGCAGGCCTGGGGGCCTGACGATCACAGCTGTCCACAGTTTGGCTCCAGGCTTTTTCTTTGCTTTCAGAGAATAGTTTATTCTCAGACTCTTTCAAAGATATTATGCACTGTAGAGTACATAGTTTGTTATTAAGCTTTGAAATATTATCCCAGAATTGCTGAACTGTTAGCTTATTCACAGTCGAATTGTAATCCCTATTTTGAAGATGTTAAATTAAACCATGTTAAGTTTGTTTTCATTTCTTCTTCTAGCATTTCATAATCTTTTCCCCTTTAGTTGTGAGATGCTTGAAAACATTTTGCTGGCATTAGATAAAAAAAAGTGTGCATATTTACTTTGAGTAGCAAAACTTTTTTTTTTTAATTTTATTAATTTATAAATATATTTATATAATTTATGCTGTATATTCCTTGTAAATAATCTATACACATGAATTAATGAATATTTTATGAAATGACATAAATAATAAAGTAATAATAATCTATATCTGAGAGAATACACACATACCGCTCTTCATACTTGTGTATATGCACACTTAACTCATACTAAGCCTGATTTCACATCCATTATTCAATTATCACATTTTATAATTACCCCTCTTCCTGGATCATATGCGCGAACAAAAATGCAGGTGCTATTTTCAATATGATGTGTGTTGAATATATTGCAATCATTGAAGCGTGTCAAATTTATTTGGAAATATACGATTTCACTTTTTCTTTGTTAGAGATTTGAAACATCTAAGGTACAGTATGAAGCTCCATTCTTCAAGCTCTGATGGCCCCATCAAAACAGACCTGTGAGGTCAAAGGTTGGGTTCAACAGCGAGGCCGTCTCCCTTGAGGGAGAATACAACATCATGGATGGACAGGACTTGCTGCGCTGCTTCAGCTGAGTGCCTGCATGCCAACAGTGGGGCTTCACCCTCTCCTGTGTAGATGGTGGAACTCTCTCAAACTGCAGCGCAGTCTCCCGTCACAAACTGAGCTTCAACAGTTGCAGCACACATGTGAGCAAAGATCAGATCAGCTGTTGCCTGACTGACTGACCCTCACTCCCCCTTGGGTGTTAGCATGGAAGTGCTCCTGGTTACACCCATGCACCAGGGGTAGAGGTGTGGCCCTTGGGGTGAGTTGTCAAGTTCCATCAATCAGAGACCAAACACCTTGGCACAGGGTCCACACACCCCCTAGCTTGACTTTTCCTTTGAGTGAGGCTGATCACAAATGCTCAGAAATGTTGAATGGGACATGCTTAAAATAAATAAATAAATAAATAAATAAAAATCAAGAAGTCCAGGCTCCTCTGTTCCTCTCTGGATTTTCACCTATGAGTGATCAGAAAGTAAAAACAGCCCCAAGTGTTGCTGCGAAGCGTTAAACGTGCACTGACGCAATTATTGTCACTTGATTTCATCAAAGCACCGAAATAGAGAACATACAGTCACACACATGTGTCGTGTGTCAGAGTAGATCTCATCATCCCTCTTATCCTTTTGATTCCAAAGATTTGAATCAAAGGGAGTTCTCACACAGATATTCTCTCAATGTCTCTTGGAGCACATTTTGGTCTCATGTGAGAGAGAGGGATTTTTTTTTTTTTTTTTTAGATCGTTTTAGTTGGGGCATGCAATATCCTCCACCCCCCTCTCCTCACTGAAATGCAAGGGTAACGCAGAGCAGACAGCATGATGGCAGGCTTGCTGGAATTCATCTCAGGCAGCTTTGGAGACTCCAAATCAGCTGCGAGTCCATGGCGTGCGTCATTGCGCAGCGGCGCGTCCAACCCATAGCGGTTAATGGGAATCCGCTGAGAGAGCACTACCAGTTGTTTGTGCGGGCATACGTATGCGCGTCGCAGCAGGTGCTGTCTTTAAAAAAAGCAGGAAAAAACACACACCGCATGGAAGCAACGCCGATCTGAGGGAAGCGGGAAAAAAACTACATCACGGAGTCTTTATGTCCAAGATGCGCTGTCGTATGTGACATGTTCGAGGCGATCTGCAAAAACAGGTAAAAGTTGTGGTTTTAACTCTGTCCGTCTCTCTGTTTGTGTGTTTTCGCTTAAAATAACATCGGCACCCGTTCGGGTTTGTGTGTGTGTGTGTGTGCGAGACCTTTCTTGATTTTTATTTTTTTATTTTTATCGTGCGCTTTTTCTGAGCCGCGCACCTTTGGACGGAGCGTAGCCTCCACAGACGGATTGGATGCAAAAACTTTGATGTCTTGAAAGCTTTTTGGTTTCTTTTTTTCCCCCTTCATAAGAATATGCACTAATATTTGAATTTTATAGTTAAGCGTAGGTCAATGCCAAGCTTATCTCGGTCGGTGTTACTTAACGGCACCGTGCGCGCGTCTTTGGTGCGCGCGCGGTGCGTCTTCCTCCTTTTGATGCTTTCAATTAATTCTGGTAGCTAGCCTATGCATGACTGACTCCCTTCATTGGTGTGAACGAGGGTTAAGAGGTTAACAAGTTTTCACTTAACTGGGCTTCTTAATCGCTAATTGATTTTTTTCCTCCAGGGACATTTGGAAAAAGATGTTGCCTTCTTTCATAGGATGTACACGCAGGTCTTTCAGTTGTGGTTGAGTTTATGAGGTAACCTCCCAACTTCAATTGAAAAATGTCAAAGATCATATTAGGTGAAGGTCAGGGAAGCGGTAATACTGACCCCTATTATTTTTTTTATGTGTCTGTTTATAGAAATTGGTTCATTCTGGGATACACAACCGTAGGATTCATCACCCTCCGGGCAATCACAGAAAAACATTTCCTAAGCTCTTATCAATCAGTGATGTCTATTTTAGCCTGTTTCTCCACAGCAGCCCCACAGCAGATAAAAAAATCAAATAGTAATAATAAAAAAAAACATAGTTAAGCTGTCAAGCAGAGTGACAAATGCTCACAGCAATGCTATGATTCCACCAGCGATAAAATCTGTAATTAAAATTACGCTAATGCTCCATGAAGCCTTATGGTGAGCTTTCATGAGTCCCCTTCTAATTTCTCTAACTATATTTACCACAATGATAATGTCTGTAATCAGCGGAACAAGCACAGATTGTAAGGCATGCTTAATTGGTAAAGTTGTTCTTTTTTTTCCGCTCACTCCTTGGGTATAAACTGCCAGCTGCCTTTCAGATTCAGCTCTCTCAGTGCAGGCCAGCCGTCACCAGGAGGGAATGAGATTTACATAAATAGAGTTGCGTGGAGATAATGGAAGGGCTCTCTGTTATCATCAGTACTCCAGAACTGGGAGCGGTACTGTTTCCCTCTGAGATCATGAGGATTAAAAAGAAAAAACCTGCAGCCGCAAACAGCAGATAGAATAGTTGGAGTGTATGTGATATAGTGGAAATGTGAAGCCAATGTTTTTGTTCTCAGTTTTCTATCTCTGTATTGATTACTTTCTCCTGTTGGCTCGGTTTTCTTCTACCTGCTTATTGACTTTTTTCTGTGATCTGGCAGGCTCACTGGGAGCATCTCCCTGTGTCACTGCCATGGGCTTGTGGTAATTCATCGCAGTCATTTAGAGAACATCTCCAATGCCAGGTGAACACTCGTGGATGTCACGTATTTCTTTTTTTTTTGGGAGTTGTGTTTTTCAGTAGAAAGCCACAATCGAGACTTCCCATGTTGGTTTGCTGCACAGGTGCATCATGGCAGCTGCAGGTGGTAGTCTATGGTTCTTCTCTCCTGGGGTTTTTGCTTGGCAGTGTGTCATATGTCAACGCTAATGAAATCTGATGGTAGAAATCCTCCTGGTATTATCCATCCATGTACTGTCATGGTGCCTTGATGTGTCGTCCAATCGACTGGTTTCCCTCAGGGTTTTCTTTTCAAGGATCACATCTGATAGAAACAAGACCACAGGCCAGAGGTGTGGTCTGGAGGGACCAGAAGCTGCAGGACTGTGACACAAAGCACGTTTCAGCAGATCGAAAAAGGGTTTGATTTATTCTAATTTGTCAGTATTTGTTGAATTTCTTGACAGGATTGAACTGGCTTGACTTATCAGAAATGCTGTTGAGTTGTCGTATTTATTCCCTCTATTGATACATATTGTACACACTGATCAGCCAAACAATTATGACTGCTTATAAGTGACCCATGGTGATGGGAGTGGTTATAATGTAATGGCTGAACAATAGATGATCTACACAGATACTAGTGTAGACACGTCATGCATTGTCATGCTCAGAACTTTGCCATTGCACCATTATCACTATGATCTCATGTCTTACCAGGCAACCAACCATAACTGCCCACATTTCTTTTTTGGGTTTCACAATGGACAAACTAGTCTCCTCAACCTGGTTCTGTACTCACTGTACATGTGTAAACCCATTATGCTTCATATGTACATTTCAAAAAGCTAACCCACACTTTCAATATACAGTAACTGTGACACTAACTACTGCTAATGTTGTGTAGCTCAGTTCGGTTTGAGTGCTTAGGCAGTAAAAGTATGTGATTGGATTCCAGAAAGTGTAGGGTTAGAATTAAGAAGTTTTCGTTCTTTTAAAAAAAAAAAATCACATTGCTTATTTGACATGTCCTTTTGATATCATTATTTGCAAAGTTGTAGAGGGGTTGAAGTGGCTGCTTTTCATCCATGCTGCCACTCCAACTCCCTCTTTACTGCAGACTTGGTCATGTTTTATATGCTGTCTCTTGATTAAGTCTTCAATAATTACACCACCCACGAGAGTACAATTTCTACCCTATCCGTGGGTTCAGTGAAATTACTGTATTAGTCTCCTGGGTGACAGATGTAGTAAGGGTTCTCAGTATAGTCGTTTTTATTTATTTCCTCTACTTATCATGTCATAATTTTGACTGCTCCTAAATGTCTTGAGTACCCAGAAGGTGCAGTTGAGCCAGAACACCCCATAGGTCTGAGGCAGACGTAACCCACTGCTCAGTTATCCTGAGGACATTGTGTTCAGATAATAAAAGTTGTCTCTAGGTGAAATTTATAAAACCATGTCTATAGTGTAAGGATCCACTACATATCTGCTGCCATATCCGAATTGACTAAAAGTAATAAAAAAAAACAAAAAATGATATTGGTCGCATAAAAGTGAGCCGCTATCAAAAATAAGTGCTTACAAAGTGAGGCTTGTTCAGACACATGACAAGTTGCACAAAGGATTACATTCTGCCTGCTGGAGAATAAGCGAAGTCTGCCGTGTGAAGTTTTTTTCAGAAGACACTTGAATTGCGATACAGACGATCAGGGTAATGTTTGGATAGAACCACCTGAAGTCACTCAACAACACCCATCATTTAACTGCTCATTCTGAAAAGCCGCCACTCAGAAGTTTATAGGCAAATCCAGGAACAAGCTAACTCAGCAAACAAACTGCCAGGACCACAAACCAGGTTGTAGCTTTATTCAGCAAAGGGCTCGACAAAAAAATATATATATTTGAGGACCACAAGCTTGATTGAGTTTCTTTTCATATTAAAGGTATGTTGATAACGGTAAATATTGGTTATCGACCATACCAGCAATATGAATATCGGTATCGGTCACATTTTTCATCCCTAGCGTGGTGAAAAATTGGTTGCTAAAGCTTGTGTACATATAGAGGTATTCATTCACAACAGGGATGCTTTAAGCGCAGCTTTAACTGTATATAAAATATCCAGTACACAGATTCCATCCACACAAAACCTCCAGCATTAAGGATTTCCTGAAGGTGTTTCTGTACAATGTCATACAGCATCCATGCAGTAAATTCTGGGTCCTGGACTGCTCCATCAAAGGGAGTGCACTGCCTCACAAAATAATACATCATATTCCATTTTGTTGCTGGCAGAGAAGTGAATCTCAGCAGTGAGAGAGAGAGAGAGAGAGAGAGAGAGAGAGAGAGAGAGAGAGAGAGTATTGCCAGTTCTGTCAGACAAAAGGAAACACATTTAGAGCTTTACTTTATTTCTGGAAGGCATGGATGAGTTAAATTTAATGAGGTTTTATAGTTACGGTTTGCAAGTCTTACAGTAGTTCCACATCTTTATATGCTTTTGTGATGGACCATTGTCTCTGTTTTTGTGTTTTCTTTTTTTGTAGCTTCAGTTTTTTTGTTTTTTTTTAAAGACACAAATATATTTTTGTGTGTGCCGCAGCGGGGGATAAGATGTTATTATGGGCAAAGACCAGGTCCAGTCGACCGCTTTAAATAGTTGTCAGGCCACTTAAGTGGCTCTTACTGTTCTGTTCTGTAGATATGGGGTCGGCGAGCTCAATCGAACACAGAAGGGAATATTATTGGAGGCTGTAGCAGCAGTAGTCACAATGCAGGAAACAGAGCCTGAAGGCAAGAAACTAAATATAAAGGATAACGCAGTTTATTTGTAGGTTGGGATTAAGGAAGAATCATTTCACCCAATAGATTGAGATTTAGAGTCCCTCTTGTGGAAAAAGTAAAGCGACAAAACAGAACGATGATGACTGAACACAACACAAACAACATATTCAGAATTATTATTAGTGACGGGAATTTCCAAAATGGACATGTTGTTGTTCTTTGATGAACTGGCATCCTGTTTATGGTTCTCCATGGACAGGACGCAAGTCCATCAATAGCCGATCAAATTAGCCAAATTGATTGTTATTTATGAAGTCCTGACTCATATAAACAAAAAATTGTCAACACCCAACAGATGAATTCTCCACCAATACAAATGACACTCAGTAAAGTGGAAGAAGAACTTCATCAACTCACATCTTGACTCCTCAGATCATTTGCGGATTGGTTGATCACTGCTGTTTTACTCAGTTGAGCAAGATCGTGCAAAATTGTTAAAGTCATGAAGATTAGGGAGTCTGAGAAAAAGGTATAAACATAAAGGAGATTCCAGGAATGTTTTATATTTTGTTATGGCTGGACACACAGCTACACACACAAGAGCAGCTGAAAGATTTGGCTTCATTGTTGAACTTTAACTTTGTGTAGCCCCCCCCTCAAAAAAAAAAAAAAAAGATCTCAAATAAAATCTAATCATATTCTTTTGAATGTGTGGTCGCCAGGCCTGCAAACCAATTAAAGGCCCTATTTAACAAAAATGATTCAAGTGAAAATGCATAATTTTAGAAATTTCATTTAAAAAAACAAACAAACACAAAAACATGTTTTGAACAATTTTACGGACTAAAGCCCCCCAAACATTTACTCGTTAAATAGAACAGAAAATTGCTATGTAATTGCATCTTTAGACCCCTTTTATGCAACAAACTTTCAAATGAGAACATACGTTTACACGGCAATGATTAAAAAACGATAATGGCAGAATACACGAATGCTGGTTGTTTTTGTAACAGACACACGCGCACACAGAGCAAAATACGCTACAAATAGTAACAATAGTGAGAACACAGACATTCCAGTGGACAGACGACCAAGTTGGATTGTTATTCTAGTGATTCTCAACTACAAAACTACCAAGTCCCGGGAGAATATAGACTGGGACCTATGACAATCTGGAGGCAAACGTTATTGTCCATCTATTCGCACACGTGTAGTAGCTGTTTCATAAAAGGTGCATTTTCCCCCTTTCTGATGGAGATTGAGCTCATTAAAAAAAGTTCCACCTTGGGAGCTGCTTTCAAAAAAGTTGCATTTTCAGTGGCTTCGAGCACCTTTCTATTGAATTAATGAGAATCAACAACAGATACTGAAGTTGGTGCCCCATACCATGTGCAGTATCTTGTCCAATAATGTTTTTCACTCAGACATGGATCAAATTTTGTCACACCATGATTATGTAACATGTGATTGGTGGTCTTATCTAACTATTTTGAGATTTAAGCTTTTCACTTTGCTTCATCATTCATTCTTTCGTTGTAAAGTTCACTAAACTCGACATGTTCAGATTAGTCTCAAACTTTCTTTTTTAATTATCCTCCCATCCCCAGTCCCTCTTCATCGCTATCCGCTCCCCTGTCATCATCGCTGCTGTATTTGCAAGTCTGCACATTTCCTCCCCCCACAGTGTATGTTAAAGCAGCAATGTTGCTCGCTCAGCCTAATAATAACGCAGAGTGACGGACGCTGGAGACCCGTCTGACGTGCTGAGGAGTGGAAGTCAGTCAGAGCGTGAATCGAAGCCTCTAAAACCCACAGATGAAACGGGGAAGAGGGGAGTCCTCTGCCTGGATGAAGTCCACAGAGCCTCAGAATGTTGCTCCGAGAAACCGCCTTGTTGCGTTTGAGAGCGCCAGAGACGGAAAGATGAGACCGATAGAGCGCCTGTCAGGAGGTTGTCTGAGCCTGGGAGTGTCTTTTATACAATGAGAGATGCCGGTTGGACTGTGGCAAGAACCCTGAAGACCCTAAAATGACAACATCACAAAGACGCTTTGATAGCAGAGATGAAACTGTTCTTCCGCACAGTAAAATGCTGCATTACTCTGTTCCATCAGTCTCACATTAGCAATTCTTTCAGTGCTATTTTTGATTCAGTGAACTTGTGGAATCTCTAAAGAATTTTTTTTTTCTTCTTCAAACAATAAAAAGATTGCTTGCTGGACAGAAGTCGGCATGTGTGTGAGACACTCTGGCTGAAATGTAACAAGACTTATGCTTCAAAAATCATCACGAAAAACCCAGCTGCTTATACATACTGGATTAAATACTGGAGCTACTTTACATGCACTTGACTGGTCTCTCTCTTGAAATGTAGCCTTGGTGTTAGTTAGTCTCTTTCACATTGAAGAAAATTGTGCGATTTTGATGGAAAGCGAAGGCTGAATAGTCAATTTCTCGTTAGCACCTTTGTGTTTTTTTTTCATTGCCACTATTCACCTTTGCGTCAGTGTTTCTCGGTGGATCAGCTGGTGAGAAATGATCTGTCTGACAGCATATCAGAAAGTCTGATGACTGTCTGACAAACTAGAAAAAAAAAAAATCACACCTGATGAGAAAAGTGCTTCTTGAGCTATGCTGATGAACACGACGAGCATGGCAGTGACGGCTTCAACTCAAGGTTTTGGAATTTACAGCCAGACAAGGCATTACTGTCAAAAACTGTTCAACTGATTAATACATACAGTATATCCTATTGGATCTAGGAAAGGTTGTAAGCTGCAAATGGCAACCCAATGGAAATGTGTTTTTAGCCTGAAGCTCAGCTCTTTTCAGTCCTTTGAGATTTTGAATAAAAATCCTGTTCTGATGGAAATAAAGACAGTGAGTCTTGGTCCACTTCCAAATAAATGCTCTAACGGTATAAAGATATCTCTACTGGCCAAGCACAAGCTGTGACATTCATGAAAATGGCTATCGACCTGCTGTTTGTGGAGTTGTTCCCAGATATAAACAAAGTAGACATGACATGCCCAGACAATTTAAACCAGCTTCAACATTGATCACCTGGGCTATCCAACTAAAAATAAAGTTTTAGACAATCAAAGATCATGTGACTTTTATATTGAAGTTCAACTGACCCAATCCTCCAAAAAAAAAGGATACTTGATTACGGTAATTTATGCAGATTTTAGGTATTAAATTTTATTTCAGAAATGTTTTACGTTTACTCTGCAACGTTTTAAAAATGAGACAACCCAGTCATTCGTATGGGCAGAAGACAAAGTTGTATTGTTATTCCAGGAGACTCAACTAGAAAAGTCCCAGGAGAATATAGACTGGGAGCAGTGCTGCTTACCTGGAGAGCTGTTTTCAAAACATTGTGTTTTCAGTGGCTAAAGGCACCATTTCCATGTTACTAGACACAAAAATCACAACAAAAGTTTGACGTTTTCACTTGAAAACCTTGAGTGGGATTCTTGTTCATCCCTCTCAATAAATAGTGTTCGCAAGGTGCCGGTAACAGATCAGTGAGGCCACATTAAAATGAACTGAATCTGCCGCCTTCTCCTGTTTTTGGTCCTCCAAATAATTGGCCATAAATATGTCATGTAAGCAGTGACAGACAACCGGAAGACACATGCACAGGAGTATCTGATCACCTGCTGTGATGTTGCTTTCATTAATGTGGAAGTAGGTCCCTTTCAAAGGCAAAACATTGCGATCGTCACAGCAGAGAAGCACAGGTGTGCGTCTTGGAACATGAATGGTGTCCCGCTTTTCCATGCCAGTGAGCCAGCATACACAGCGTTTCTACCCTGTTGCAGTGTTTCCCCAACCCTGCTTCCTGGGGGGCTCCTGCCCTGCATGTTTCAGATGTCTCTCCTGCTCCTGCACACCTGATTCGAATGAGCTCCGAGGCTCCTCCAGCGCTTCACGACGAGCCCCTCATTTGATTCAGGTGTGCTGGAGCTCTCAAACCTGCAAAGTTTCAGGTCTTCGGAACCACAGCAGTTATGTAATATAGCTATTATTAATACGGGCAGCAACACTTACGCAACTCCAGCTTTTGACATGTTAATGGCTCCAACTGAAATCACTGCCTGTTTTCTATTCAGTGCTCGGCTCACACCAAATACATTCTGGAGATAGGGAGCACCAAAATGACACACTTGCATTCAAAAAGACCAGACTTTTTTTTTTTTTGTGGGGATTTTACGAAATGCAATGTTACTGGACTTATGTGGGGAAATTTTTTCAAGTATTCAATGCAAGACACTTTGAAACATGGAGATGGCGAGACATTGATCACACATTCAGATTTGGGAGGTGTCCAGGAGATCAATTACATTTCATAAATTCAAGGATGTTCTGACACTCCGCAATTGAGAGTGGTGCAAAAAGAAACTATTGGAGTGAATATAAATTTGCAACTCAAGATCTTATTCAGGGTGGTTTTCTGTTTCTTTTCAGGTTTGTAATTTAGCTATGTCTTTCAATCTAATTAACATTGCATATTGGGGACACTGTGATACCATTTCTTTAATTTTGGCACGATCTATGAGGATTCAAATTTCAGGAATTACCTGCAAGATTGGAGATCGTTGCGGTGAGTTCACAGAATAAATACTCTTCTTAAATGTTTTCTTTTTTCGCAGCACTCCTCTGAAGCAACAGTTATTAAGAGAGATCATAAGGTTTTGTATGAGCAGTTGCTCACTGAAGACATCAAAACAACATAGCTATTGCTTCATTTTCACTAAAATAAACATCTAATAGCCGACGTTCCAATCCTCAAGAGGTTTTTGCCACAAATAAAAGGAGTGATCAAACAGTAATGCCTCCTCAGGCTCCAAAACTTAAAAAAACAAAAACAAAACAAACAAAAAAAAAACCCATCACTTTCATTATATTTATATTGAGCCTAAGTGTCCATTGAAGAATTCTGGAGTTTACTTCAAATAACTAAAAGCCGAATTAAGCACATTCAGGAGACATTAAAAGAAAAACAAAAATAATAATCAACTCGATTTGTGGTAGTGCTTACAACATAGCATGTTTAAAAGAAGTAAGTATCTTTATAAACTTGATTTTTTTTTTTCATGACTGCAAATCAGAAATTAATGCTCATCCAGATTCATCCAACATGTTTATTGTATAGGCAAAAATCCATCCTTTCATCTTCTATACAGCTTTATCCCCGTCTGGATTCATAACCCGCCATAAAGAACTGAGAAAGCTTGTAGAAGTGCAGTAACTTTGTTTGAAGGACACTTCAAAACAAAAGCTTCTATAGCCTGATCTGTTTTTATATCAGTGTACAATTGAAAGTTTAGTTCGTCACTCATAGGCCCCGTTTGCAATGCAAAGTTTTCGAGAGAAAATGGAAAAAAGTTTTGAAAACGCTCCAACATCATCTCCATGTAGATGCAGGGAACAACAATTGCAGCCTCCAGAGTGTCATGATTCCCAGTTTAGATTTGTAGTTTGAATCCCACATTGGACAGGTCACCACTGAGCAAGCAACAGCTCCCCTGGCCCCGAACCATGGCAGCCCAGTATGTATTGTTAAGTTTATCCATAGATATGATGGGTTGAATGCAGAGACATAAAGGATCAATAAAGGAAATTTTCCTTAAACAATTGTCGAAGCTGAGCTATTAACAGAAATCACTGAGATTTGTATTTGACAGATAGATGCATAATCGAAGATGCACATTTACCGTCATGAATATGGATGATCGGGTGCATAAAAAACGCAGTTGATGCTAACAGATTATTTTAGAATGTGCACTGTGAGCTTACCATATCTGAAGTAGTTCGCTCTTGTTTATGACTGAGTCTATTTTAAACGTGTTTGAAAACATGTTGCTTTTGTTGTGGCAAGACACATTTCCAAGAAAACAAGTGTCATGAGACTTCGATTTGTTGAAACATTATTATAAAATGTTTTGTTTTCTGTACTCTTTCTAGATCTCACAGTGCTTTCTGGATTTCTTCGGTTTCTTTCTCAAACCCTTGACTTTGTGATTGATCATCTCGCATGTATTTGCTATAACGGCCCCATATGTTTGATAAGATAATCCTCCAACACGTCCAAATTCATGAAATCACATTATATTATGTGCTCAATTAAACAAAAACACTCCTGCTTGCACATAATGTAACTTGATGGTGTCATTCTTACCTAATGATCTACAAAATCCAGAGAAGTGGGTAATTTAGTAAATAAAGATTTAAAAATTGCAACAACATCTAAGACATTTATCAAGGTTAATATACATGCTGACCTGTTCATTTCACATTAGTTACCTCACAAATGCAGCTTGGTTAATGTTCTGCTGTTAAGAGATTTACCAACTTTCAAGATTTTTTTTGATGTTCTAATCAGTTTTTGGATTGATTTGAAAACAATTTATGAAAAAAAAAATGATTTACTGTGTATTAAGGTTTTGATGATCTTCAAAAATTAAATACAAGCTCACAAAATAGTCTCCACCACCACCAAATAAATGAGAATATCTAGGAAAAGGGGGAGAAATGTGGACATGGACGAGCTGCTCGGAACCCGTAAAGGTCGACATGCCATTGACGTGACTCATCCAGTGTGCCTGGAATAAGTACCTTGAAGAGCTACAAAGGAGAGAAAAGCCGGAGAATTAGATGAAGTGACTCAGTTCTGCCTGACATATCTTTTTTATATTTGCTGCTGCCCTTTTCAAGTCAGCTTAAAATCAAATTGCCAGCGTTTGGAGTTCAGCAGCTGAAAGACAAGCATCACTTTGGCTCACTGTTACCCATCCTCCCATGTTAGCGTGTCCTTTATCAGGATGGTCACTCAGCTTTTGGCACACGCCAAGACGGTTTTTGTCAAGCAAACATGAACTGAACTGCGGAGATAAGTGAGCTTTAAAGTTGGGACTTCCCTAACCCGGGGGGCGCTGGAAACCCATGGTCTCATGTCCTCAAATACTAACAAGGAAAACATTTGGTACTTTGAAGATTAAGGGTAACGCAGCGGGAGGGAACAGCATGAGAGCTGCGTGTGCACAGTGTTACATCTAGACGTGTGTCTGTGTACGTTTTTAGGGTAAGAAAAGCTTGTCTGTAAGCTTTGTGTAATTTATACGCATCTGTCAAACGATCATAAAGTTATCCCCAGACAGTGACAGATGAATCCAATTACACCTGGTGTGAAAACAAACAAAGAAATAAATTATTTTCTACTTTTCTCATTTGCTGTCCGTCCCATCAGAGCCGATCATCAGTTAACTGGGGCACATAAAGACAGCGACACAAACCAAATGTCAAATAAGTTTTGTGATGGAAGTCACAAATTACTTTGGAACAAAGTGCTTGACGTCGCCCTCACTCTACAGAGGCTGAGGATGAGCAGAAATCTTTTAAGATAATGGGTAAAAATGCGAGTGATTAATTGCTTTATAATGTTGTTTAGTGCATAAATGGCATGTCTTTGTGGTATCCACGCACTGCGTCTGTTTGTTTTTGTCTGTTCCATGCCAGAAAGCATTTCATTATAGGTTCATTGTTCACATACGAGAAATTCCCAATAGTCTGCCATTGATATGGACGTTTATTATGCTTACACTTTGTAGTCTTGCGTTCCGTGCCGGATTTAGTCAAACGGGTTTTAAAGGGGTATCCCTGATCCCGTGAATAGCTCCCCAGGTTACTGTAAAGTACTGTAATGTACTGACTGAATCGCTTCCAGGTGAGGGGGCGTGATTCAGTCCTTTTTAATGCATCACCGAGCAGCGCACGGAGATGAGTAGTCAGCCATGTTTGCTACGCTCAATTTTTTTTTTTTTTTTTTTTTTTTTAGAACATCTTTTTACACCTGTATCTTGCTTTTGACATCTTTAGGCTGTACCACATCTGAGATTTCTGATGTTTTTTATTTGATTTTCCCGTAGAAATAGGGGCACTTGAACGTTTCATGGGTTTACCAGCAAATGCAAGATTATCTGATGGGGAAAAGGAGGTGGTGGACTCGGGTTTTAACAGCAGGTAGTGGGTTTCAGGAAGTGGTGTCATGATCCTTGGAGAACTCTGTATTTTCTCGAATTTTGCCTTCTTTTAAAGCAGCCCATGTTAGATCTTTCTTTTTTTTTTCTTTTTTTTTTTTAAAGAAACATTGACAAATAAGATTACTCTATTTAGTATTAAGTATTTACTGATTTTAACAAAATTTCAGTATGATTCATCAGTTAGCAATATTACCCTCGTCATTGTCACAATGTACCCGCACACAAATGTATAAGTTCATAAAAAAGGTTCATTTAGAAAAACAGGTTCCAAACAAACCAAGCAAAAGTATCGAAGAGAAGATACAAATATTCCCATGAGAGAGTTTCTGCATAGAACACTTTCTGATCAGTTTTGAACCTTCATATTCATAGCTTTCTCTCCCTATCTCAGCCGCTGTTTACCTCTTCGACCCATGTCTGTGATGCCGGCTTCTTCCTAATTTTGTTTTTTATCTGAAATGTTATGTTTATAGCCTCCATTCTATCTTGAGCAATTCTTGCGAAACAATATTCCCTTCTGGGATTTTTTTTTTTTAAGTTTTTCTAAATTGGAGTTGGTTTCTGATTAAAAATATCAAAAGTTTCCCTGATGCTTCGGCCCGGCAGGGGCTCAAACTTAAGCCTGGTGAGCTGGCAGACGTACACCAACAGAATCCCCGGGCAAATGTTTTTCTAATAAAATGTGTTTATTTCACTTATAAAATGATGCAAATCCCATCTTAACTGTAGTGTTCACTAATTGCATTCGATTTGCACTCCGGTTCAAACTGATTGGGTGGAGCATGAAGAGGGAGCGCTCCTCCAAAAGTGAAAGGCTCATGTGTTTTCAGCGAGGATGAATTATTTTCAACCACTAATTTAGATGAGTTTCAGCACTTGACGTTATTGGCTAAATCTAAACTTTTTAAGTCTTGATCCATCAGTTTTATGATGTTTGAACGATCTGAGCACATTAATCTTATCCGGTTGCTGCTGAAAAGATCTTGCGTCTTTATTTATTTTTTTATCACCATAACTAAGAAAATCTGATTTTTAAATAAAGCAGAGAAATAGAGCTTTGTGCTTTATACCGTATAGATGCGTAGTTCCCAATAGATGCACAGTGTGTGGGTGCAAGCCTCAGGGTGCACCTCTATTGGGAACGCGCGAGCGCGAGTTAAAACAGTTTGTAAAATACCGTAATTACATGTGCCTTCGTTGAAACAGGAATATTTTTGCAAACTGCGCATGGAGACTTTTTGGAAGCCTGTTTTCGGCGAATAACTAGTGTGCTGTTGAAGAACACAACATGGAGGACAGATTTGCCGAGATACTCTTGAAAGACGGTGTTAAGAATAAAATGTCCATGAGAAGGGCACGTCCAGATCCTCCGCCACCGGCCGCTGACCCTCTGCTATTGGGAACGATATGGTACTTGTTGATACTGTGGCCCATTCATACACAGGATTTACCAATGCATCACACATCAGTTCCATAGTACCATGAACAAAAGTAATATTCAGTAAACCTTTAGACAATGAGACTTGAAGATGTTGAACAAGAGGTGTCAAACATATGGCCTATCAGCCAAATCCTCACCTAAGAAAAATACTGAATTTTCTGGATAATAAGTCAAAGTTTTTTTGTGGTTTTGCTTGTCATGTAATTTCTATTAAGATGTGACATGTATATCAAAATATGCCAGTACATATGGAAATATAGTATCTGGGACTACCACATGGCAATATACTGTGTGACAGCTTCCATTTATGGCTTCCATTACTACCCGACTGACAATCTAAATGTAACCAAAAAGCTACACATTTGAAATGAAACCAGAAATGTCATGATGTAAAATCTTCTCCTTACTAATATTTTGGATTTAGCGACTGTTTGCATCCATAAAGTTGCATTACTGCCATCTGTGACTTCTATCTGTTTTCATTGTTTGTCACTGCTCTTGATGCTTTTGAAATGATTTATGTTGTTGTGCAAGAATACAAATGTAATGCATTCAGGCTGTTGTGTAGTTGTGATGTTTTCTTGTGAAATAACTGATAAAAAAAGAAATGCATTCCATAAACCAGTGCCCCTTTCCCCTTCATGATATATGTTTTGACCAATGTCACTGACACTGAACCCATAATGCGAATGCTACAGTGATAGACAATCCTGAATGTGAGTGACTGTCCATCTATTTGCATGTTTTTCCAAAACATTTTGTTATTCATCCTTATTCTGCTATTCATTATCTTTTTCAACATCTTGCTAAGTTCATCTTCTGTTAATACAAAAACTACGGGAGAGATTGCTCATTTAACCAATGGTAATCCATGAAATTATCATACATGTTCTTTAGTAATAGTTTAATACGTCTGGCAAACAGGCTCTTTGTCATTTACAATTAAAGTGGACATACGGCACATGCATTATATAACATGACATCTGTTAGGAATGAGTGAAAACTCAAAAGCAACATCACTGGAGTCAGACCCTGCGGTCCAATGGCCTGTGACAATGCTGGCAGTAAAGATTTTGTGTGGCCAAACTGTGCATCTTACATGCTACTGCAAATTGCATCACCAGATCTGTAAAAAATCCTCAATGCACTAAAGAAAACTAAATCAGGATTGTTCCTTTATTTCCACAGATCATTTCTTCAGAAGAAAAAAATATTCTGCTTGACTTTTAAAGACAGCATGGCATTGGCATATTTTAAAAACTCATGAAATGTTCACAAAAGAGCTGTCAAAATTATGGAAAACTAGACAATAACAACCAAATGCAGGAAATAGTAAAACCCTCAATGCAGAGGGTTATGTGGCTAATCTAAGCCCCATTGTTTTTTTTTTTTTTGTTTGTTTCTTCACAAACTGTAACCCCGGCTGTGTGTTATGTAACCAAATCCAAACATGTAACCAACAGGTCCTGCTATATTCAAAGCCTGCACCACACTAAAAGGCAATTTTAACAGCACTCCCGAAGAAGTTTGCTTTCAACTTTACATTAAATATTTCCTTAGCCCCCAGATTTCCGTCCGCGGCTGTTGGGTCTCGAATGGTTTAAGTCGCCCTGGTCTCTTAAGGTTTTTCCACCAGCTTTCATCTTAAGAGAGGCAGCGAGTGTGGGAACGCGGGGGGATATAAGAAACAAGAGAGGACTCGCTCAGAAGGAAGCTGCTTTATTACTTTTCGCCCAAGTCCCGAGCTCAGCGCGGGGCTCAGAGTTGGGGTGAAATCGTTAATGAGGGGTCGTAATTCTGTTGAGAGTATGTCCCCGAGGCAAGTCAGAGCCGTCTCTCATTTGGAAATGCATCAAGAATATCTGTCCTATGTTTCAGGGAAAGACTGGGTGAGACCACCATTACCTGGGAGATAGAAGTCATCTTTGTGAAAGGAAAATATTTGTGGAACTGTAAATGTAAAAATAGAAAAGGAGTTCACAGACCAGCTCTCGGGCTTTCCAGTCTAAAAATGGAGAGTTACAATAGAAGTCACTGGTTCGTCTATACAGTATAAGCTTGCATCACTGTTGCGATGCAATTTCCTCATCAAAGGAAACTATATCCATATATTCTTCTATTGCTATCAGCTCGTCTAAATTACACGTTATTGTCCTTTTGTGTGCTCTTATTTCAGATAAACTCCTGCTGGCATCTTCACTCCTTCAGCTGCCATGGCTCTCGCTGGATCTGGAGGGACTGTGTTCGCCATCCTCCTCATTAGCAGGTGAGACTGTGCACAGAGGAAGAAATATAGCCGTTGGGATTCTCAACCACAAAGCCGTCGTAACAGACAGGGGAGAGTAATCAAGTCGTGTCAAGATTCTAATTTGTAACAATGCCAGAGCTGTCGAGGCGAGCTCGGGAGGAGACGGCGAAGTGCTCAGTCGTACTGTCTTCTTGCAAAACCATCAATACTCAATAACGGCTCCCCATGCATCCGACGTGAAACGCACGAAGCTCCACATGGCGCCGCGGTGCAGAACCGATGAGGCATGATCCGGCACTGCATGCGTCAGTCATTGCATACGATTGGTGTTATAATCCCTGCAGAGGACGTGTGGAGAGAATGATGGGATGTTTTATTGCACATTTGTCTGTTATTGTGTAGAGAAGACACTGCAGTTTTTTTTTTTTTTTTTTTGCACATTGCACTTTGCACATTCTAGATAAGGCAGACCCCTCTGGGCCTTAATGTTTCCCACCGATTAAATATTCTCTGTATTGTGTAGTGCTTCTTTTCATAAATATCCGTGGGGTTTGTTTTTTGATGTCGTAGCACGTTGCGCTGTTGCACCAGTGTTTTGCAAAAAAATGTGTAAAATCCATATGTCAGCGATGGCACTGAATCAATCAGTTTCAATTTAATGCCTGCACGGTAAAGTAGATAAACTAGAGATGACTGAAAAGTCAAGATCGCCGTGGCCTCACTTGGTAGTCAATGAAAGCAATGAGGGCCAGCAAGGCCACCGTTATACACAATTCACTTACATACCCAGTGAAATAACTGTAATCACAAAAAAAAAATTGTAAAATGCAAATTATGTAATTATGTCTACTTTTTTCATTCTATTTCCAGATTTCAGGTGGAAAGGTATTGGATTTTTGGTACTTTTGTTCTCTTTTCTGCCTTTTAACTGTAGTTCCCATATTGGATTAAGTGAATACAATACAAACAGGTGACAAAACAGCAGGGGGAAAAAAAAGATTAATGAACAGTGGGCTGGAGTTAAGCCCAGCTGACATTGGGGAAAAGACATGTTTATTGAGGCCCCATTTACAAAAAAAACTGATATTTCCTCTACTACATTTTTAGAAATAACACACAAAACAAAATGTAATTTACACAAACACACATAAAATCATTGCTAAGCAGTGCAGCAGTATAACAAGAAGCTTCGAGCCTCTGCTCCTCGACATAACAGAGCGAGTGTAAATGCAAACAAACCAAAAGCATTTGCAGAAACATAAAAACAATCACTGCTTTAACAGCTTCTATTGTCAGCACAGCGGCCAAACTATAAACACAGGTCGAAACACATATAATGTCGATGAAGCTTGTCGTATACTGTTATGTAAAACTCTGTCTCCTCCTCTCTACATGCAAACAGTTTTCAGATATAATCCTTTTAGGTGACTTGTAGCTTTATTTACGTGTATCCAGGCCCTTAGAGTCAACAATCAACCACACCATTGCCTGCACGATACAATTAGTACAAGACATCTTTAGAAGTTGTGATATTACAGTAGAAATTGAGTAGTACTTGCTTGTGCCTTTAATCAACTGCAACAAATTGTAAATCTATATATGCGTCTATAACAGGCTTGTTAACAACTGAGATCAAATGTGTTCAAGGGTTTCATGCAACTCAAGTGGCCTTCATGAGACTTCTCGTTATATCATTGCCCTCGATGACTGATTGAAGCTGTTCTAGTGACATCGCCAAGATGCCTGATGTTGGATTTCATTTTCGTTCGTTTCCCATTTGTACAAATAAAAGTGAGCGCAATAAATGCAGAGAAGAACATAATCTAGTCTGCAAAGTTGAATTTCAAACAAACCGAAGCAGTTGTATGAGTCAGCATGGGTGACTCCAATTTGAAACAAATAGAAAAGGCTTACCATGCTGTGACGCACAGGCGCTTGTACTTTGGCTTGTACTCCAATTTGCAACTTGAAAATAGAACAATGTAAGTGTTTTTTCTGTGCTTCAGTGGAGCGATGCACAGCCCAAATTGCAGCATTTTTGGAGAATTAAATTTAAAATTCAATGTGCAGTCAGGTACCATCGAGTATTTGTGTGTGTCAGGAGACACGCTTTAATGAGATTAAAGCTTTTACATTGCCATATACTGTATGTGCATACTCGAGTAAGTAAACATGTTTTTTAATCCGTTATGTTGAGTGCTTGGTACATCAAACATAGCGTAAACAGCTCTGCGTGCAATTGATACGACCTCCCTGACATTGAGTCCGTGGAGACCCTGGAAAGGTGATTTACCACGCTCTGCGGCCCATCAGCAAACCCTTTCGATACTCTTTTCTGGAGCTTTGATAGCTTTAGTATGATTAGGACAGACCTCCTACTTTCTGCCCGCTGAATACAAATGCTTTCTTGCCATTTCCCCCTTCCGAGTGCTGGACTACGTTACATGAAGGTGTCGTGTCACGTTGACTGTGCCGATACCGCGGCGACCCTCACCTACGAGCAGGCAAGTACCTCATTGTAGGTCACGGGCTGAAGTAACATCAGCTCATAAATCCATTCAGCAGAAAATGCACACAAAGACATGAATGGCCCGTTTGAAAGACTGATGTTCTGCTTTATGTAGAGTATAGCACCAATGTAGCCGCGTATCTCTGAATGTCTGGTCGTCAGATAGCTTCCTGCACTCGTGCTCCCATGGCTCTCACCTATAGAGGATTCTGTTTCTCAACAAAGAGAACAAAGCATGATACTGGAGAGGAGAGGCTGAGAATCACAGCTGATTTTGGCTTTAAAAAAAGAAGAAAGAAAAAAACAAATCAAGCTGAGGCAGTAAGCTGTGGCTGTGGCTGGCGTATGAAGCGTTTACTCATTGTTGACTAAGCAATGATGCGGACCACACATGTGCTTTCAATTCATCTGCTCCAGTTTTAGTGAGACGAGTACACAGAGGCTGGTGTCTATTGCAAAATATCAAGGCAAATGAACAAAAGCATTTTAGAGAAGAAGCAGAAACTCAAACAAAATAGGGTTGTATTATTTCAGGGGGGTGGTTTTACTTTCTGACGAAACAAAAGAAACATGGTTTCTGTGGATATGTGATATCAGAAAGTAGTGTTTGCCTTAGGGCTTTTTTTGGTTTTGGCTGGAACTTCAGTTTGACCAACTCTTGCATTCGATGCCTTCTGACACAAAACATCTATTTCCACTCTGCAAATATATATTGGTTTGTTGCAAACAGTCCTCTGTTATTAGTTTTTTTTTTTTCGTCTTTTGGTCCAGTCACATTTGGAAAGCCAAGCGAAGCTCTATGATTACGGTTTTGATCCCTCTTATATTAGGTTAGCCAACTGGAACTCGGACACAAACACTTTATGGTCTCGGAAAAAAAAAAAAAATCTATGTCCATGCTTTATGCAACCAAAATACCAGAAGCATGTGGAACATCCAGGTACTTCTTAGATGAAGCTTGGGAATTTTTTTTGCAGCATTAATATTAGTTTGCATGAAGGAGAATCTTGGATGAGTGTTTCATGACCTGGAATGTTGTAGGGATGCACTGATACTTTTTTTATAAAGCGAGTGGCAGTATGAGTACTAACCCTAAGCTACTTGTTGATACAGAGTACTTACTGTATTAAATGTCATAAAGATTTATTCATACACTATACGCAAACTACATGCGAAGGCTCTGTGTTTGACGAGAAACACCTCTGCACAACCCCTGCATAGAGACTGTCAACTTTCTGTTCACCAGACCCATATGATAAAATTCATCTGGTAATCTATAGTAGTTACAGATTATAAAGTTTGCTCTGGTGGTTTTCCAATGTGTTTCTGTCAGTTTTAAGACTTTTCCCATCAATGATCGTGGTCGTCCAATGCTGTTTTTCAACCTTTTCTCTAATTTCTATACATTTGTCTATCTTGTCCAGAAATTTTAAATGTATTCTGTACTAAATCCACAGACTTTAAGCCAAGAAACACCAGTCTTGGTCTCAGTATTGTGGAAGCTGACATCATTTTGAATCATTTGCCCAAAGTGAAGGCTAAAACTCAGAGTTCATAAAAATCCTGCGGACACGGTCTTTCTCACATCTTTTTTCATCAAGATGGATGACACATCTCAGGAAACTGGATTGTCTCAACTGAACAGCTTTCCAACTTTAATGATGAGCCGGACACTTGATTATCTTTTGCTGGGAATCTCCAACAGTTTTTTACTTTTTTTTTCAAATTTGACCTCTAACCCCAAAAATTAATCTTTACCTCACTTGTCAGCCTTTCAAATGCCACCTCACTGTCAGACCTTTCAAAATTCCTCTTAAGTGCATATAATTAACACCGCACCAAGACATGGACCCCATCTGACTGTCTCAGTGACTGCCATGATTAGTTAGGTCAGCAAAGGCTGAGCAATCCATCTTCAGGGGAGGAGTCCTTGATGAAGTCACATCTCTTTCTTTGTTGAAGCAGCCTTGGGTTAAAAGGATATAAAAAAAAATGGTACATTTATAACCAGAACTAACTGCTTTCATCTGCAAGTCATTTAGCAGCGCACATTTACAAACACCAGACTGCAGCTTCAAAGCAGTGAGGCCTTGATTTCTCATTTAATCCCTTTCAATACAGGCTTAATAATATAAAGCAGCGCCATAATACTGTATATAGGCACCAATGGTTTCACCGGTTTCAGAAAGCTTGGATAACATTTTACCGAAGCCTATTACTGGCAGATTAAAGGCTTACACTATGCTTTTCTTGATTTAATGGGAGACACTTCACTCTGTATAGGAATTCATTTTATGTCAGCTTTTTTTTCCTTGTTGATTGTCAGTCGAGAGATTATTGTACCCCTATGCTAACATAATTACTAGATTGTCTCAAAGGTGACATCACTGAAGGAAACATCTCGGAGCTACATGGGGAGAAGAAATTGGCTCCAGAGAATATTGCACCACTTTACTGATATGAGGGAATTAATTGTGTTTTCAGATTCACTTGTTAGGACAAGGATGTCATATCCACGGCAGGAAGAATTGGTGAAAATTGCATTGCGGAGGGTTGTCGGCACATGATCCCTCCCGAGCTCATATCAGATGACTGGTCAGATCGGAATCCGGACTTCAACGAGAGCTTTGACACACTGATTTGGGAGACTGATCGCCGGTTTTACTGCTTCTGACAGGTTCATGCTGGAGGATGTTCACTGATGTCACTTCACTCATGTCTAAAGCTACTGAAATACAACACGGCCGATGTTTCAGAATTGATGCCAAAGCACATTTAAAGTTTTACTGAAATACAAAAAAACACAGTCAGACCTTGGCTTTTATATAAGGTGTGTCCAAAACTGAAAGCAGACTTTTTCTTTAGCTGTTGAAACAGTGTGAAAAGAACAATCTATGTTTCTGATACCATTAGTTTGTGGTTGGCTTCACGTTATGACGGACTGGTAGAATACATTAGCTGAGACCTGGTTTTTTCTCTGTGAAAGTAGAAAAAAGCCTGATATTATATTCACAGGTTCAAATTGATACAAACCTATTTCCATGGCATCTATAGAATAAATAATAACCCTACCATTGTTTGTTAAAATGCTGTGGTTAAAGACTAAAGACTGTGGTTGAAGACTAAAGACTGTTTTTGAAGATTAAATACTGTGGTTAAAGACTAAAGACTGTTTTTGAAGACTAAAGACTGTGGTTAAAGACTAAAGATTATGGTTAAAAACTAAAGACTGGTTAAGAACTTAGCATTGTCATTAAAAGTCTTAAAGACTATGGATAAAGACTAAAGATGGTGGATAATGATAAAAACTAATGACTGGTTAAAGTCTGAACACTTGTTAAAGACTTAAATGCTGTGGTTAAGCACTAAAGATTAAAGACTGTGGCTAGGGCTGTGTGATGGGGGGTCTTCTTCTCGCACCTCATCATCCCAACTGCATGAACTCTCTCACATCAAGGTGGAATTTTCACTTGAACACTGGACATCCTTCTATTTTTCATATAAGAAAATGTCATTCTTCTTGTGCTTGTTAATTCTTACACAGTCTGTAACTGTTCTAACACTTATTTCATTGGCTCTTTGTCTACATCTTAATCACCACAAATTCACTAATACAACGCATTTTACTGAAATAATTTCATTCGAGGATTTCTTTATTTTAAACATGTATTCAGTGCTGATCGAGCTTCACGAGAAGGGCGGATACATGCAGATATTATTAAGCAAGTTACATGAGGTTAAATGTATTGATCCTCTAATAAATAAGAATGTATCTAAATAGTAACAAAGCTGCTCATCAAAGTAGGCAGCAAGCAGATTTAAAATATATTATTACCTAATTTGTTATCAGCTTTAAAACTTGTACACTCAACCTATATGCTCATCTTTTCCCAGAGGGAAGGTTGATATTTTACAGCGGCAATCTGCTGCATTGATTTAATTGTTTTTGGTCCAGTCCAAAATACTCTGTGTGAAAAGATGGATAAACAAAGTCTTTAATAATAGGTCTTTAACAGAATATTTTTTCTCATTTTTTTTTTTTTTTTTGCCTCAGAATGAAATAATGAGCCGCTTGAGATTCTCTCGAATTCAACAATATCCACTCATTTCCCCCCACTGCCACAGCTGTTGGTAATTGCCTTGCCTATTTGAAATCCATCATTTATCACTGTCTGCTGAAAAAGTGAGCCGAAAAGCAATTTTTCATGATCATTAACTTTAATTGTTGGTTCCCTATCTAGAACAGTATTTGATCTCCGCTGTGTTTCACAGACTTCTTCCATTGGCACAGCGATTTTTTTTTTTTTTGTCATGGTAACATCGTCGCTTATATTTTTCATCAGCGTGGACCTGATTATACCACAGCGCTAACGTTTCTAAACCACAGAGCTGCAAATAATTATTGGGGTGTTGTTTTCCGTGAGAGCAGCTTGTCGTCAACACAGAGCAGGCACTGGGGAGCAATACAGTAATCTGCAAAAGCAGCGCCGCTATCATTTGCGAGAAGCTTTACTTTTTTCCAAGAGAGGAACAAGAAACTTTTGATGAGCCAGAGGCTGAACCGTACTTCCTCTACATGTGACGCGTAAACGTATTCTTGTAAGACAAGGGGTCTGCAGCTGTAGTGGCCAACTACACTTTTGCATTTATATGCAAATCAATGTTTAATCCCATTTTCAAATTTGTTGCACAACATCACTCTTATGCCTTAGTTTTAATTGACGAAAGGAACATTGACAGTGGTGTTCAAAGGTTCATCTACCATAACACGCATCACATTTTAACATGTCATCTGCCTTCATGTGATTGCTATTATATTTTAAACCTTGCCTCCTGCTGAGTTAACCATGGATAAGTCAGAAGAAAGAGACGACTCAGACTAAAGCCAAGTTCCCGCCAAGGATTTATTTCATCCAACTAATATGACTGATCTGTGTGTTTGTTAGGTGAAAGGAAATTTGCCAACATATTAAAAAAAGGTGAAATAAAATAGTATACACATGGCTCTAAAATGGTCAAACTGAGTGACTGAGATAGATTTACAATGCTACTCCACATCAACCTCCAGGGGCCCTGTTTTTATTGAAACAACAAGGCGTCTCATTATGTTGGTCTTTACGAAATAACAAGCTGTAAAAACTGCCTGAACAGCTGTCTGATTGTCTCTCTTTAAGAAAAAAAAAACGTGATATTGTTGAGAGATCACTTGGGGGTGGGTGGGGGAGGTTCTCATTACTGCATGGCATGTATGCTTTATATTTAGTTTTGAAGGTTAATTATATCACTGGTTGAATATAGTGTGTGTACTGTGTGTGGTATATGAGTGGGGACGTCAACCTGATTCCACACTGATCAATTGGAACTAATATCACAATCATCAAGGTTTTCTAAAAGGAAACTGATACATTATTAGGTGACGACATGTGTTTGGTCAATGCTCTTGTAAAGGATTAGGTGTAAACGGTAACTAGTCACATGTTAATATTCCCTGAAAGGACATACGTCAAGTCAATGATGATGGAAGGAATCTATGAGGAAGAGATTATCTACTTGTGTTTTCTGACCTGGGTTCATCTTGCCTCTTGTTAGATATTGGTATTGATACACTTCAGCCTCTGAGACCCCTACCAGAATAAGAGTATGAAAGACAGTTTAAGAATAATCGTTACTCGATCCTGTAAAAAGCATGATGAATTGTATGCTCATGTAAATAGATTTATTTGTCAGTTCACTTGTGATTTGTGAGTGATCAGCTGACAATAATGCAATGTGTTACATTATGCCGAACAGCAATATTCAAATGAGGGTTTTGCATGCAGTAGTCTCTCTGAGATACCACGGAGCTGCACAATTAACAACATTGTCAGACATGTCATAAACATTATGGCAAATAAATCTGAGTTTGCAATCTGGAAGAAGATCTGGAAGGAGATCTGTCACATCTTTGATCTGGGAAAATAACAGTGACAAACACATTTTAGTTCAGAGGCCAAATACAGCCCAGTTTAATTTTGAGTGGGCTGAACAGGTAAAGTAGTGCCATAATAACCTTTAACTTTTCATTTAAATGTTTTTTTTTTGTTGTGGTGCAGAATATACATGATGAAATAGTCTAGATTTTTGCTAAACCAAACAAATTACTATCAAAAATGACTACATTCTCAACATAAAGCCAATTTTAAACCTCCTGGTGCAAATTACAGTGAGAAGTCCAAAAAAATCTTTTGCATTATGCATGTGTTTACAAACTAACCCTGACAGCATAGCTTTGAGGCTGATGCTGGTTTGCTCGTAATGACCTCAGTGTTGTGTTCACTACTTTTAATAAATTTGTTGGAAAAAAAAAAATCAATGTTTTCTTTGACATATTTATAATTTGCTTGGTGGTTTGGCAGGCCACATTGGAGCCTCTTGACGCATGGGCCTTTGTTTGACATGTTTGACACCCTTGCCTTAGAGGATACAAGATAGAGAATAATAATAATAAAGTCTCCAAATAAGTTATGGGACCCAGCAGAGAAAGTCTCAAAAACCTCCAGCTTGAGTTGATTTGTGCCTCATTTTCAAACGTGTTAAAAACAACAAACTTAAATCCCATTGTGCATCCTACATCATTTATTAGTCTTATCTTCTCAGAGTATTTTGCATCATGTGTAACACATGTAGTCCATATTCCTGTTGGTAAATCAGCTTCTCTACATATGGAATATCAAGTTTGCCCCCATTTGCCCTCAATATTCTAATGTTGCCAGTTACAGATGAAGTATTTCAATATTTTTCTTGCAAGAAACAAGCGAAAATAATAGCAGGAATAGCACATGTGACCTCTAAAGGCTTTAATAATAAAGTAAAAGAGAACAGAAGAAGGAGGTCGATTTTGCATTCTGGTGAATAACCAAGCAAGGAAATCTGTCTTTGGTGGAGCTGGGGTGGTTCCATGGATCAAACTCAGGGTTTAAACTCAGAAGTCTGAAGCTTCAGTCATGAAAGTCTATTTTTGTTTTAGGTAGAGGGAAGACGTAAGTAACATTTTTTTAAGCCAAATTCTTCCCCAAACATGAACCTTTTCAACAGACACCAAACAGACAAGTTGATATTTTTCTTCTTCTTCTTTTTTTCAAACCTCACAAACAAGTTTTGCTGTGTTTGTGACTGTTCTCATCTCACTGCATCCAGGTGTGAGACACATACATTATCTTTTTTTCCCCTTTTTTATTGAATAAATTCAAGTTCTGAATAGAAATGACCCAGCTTTCTTATCAGAGGTCTGAATTTGCATCTAAATTTGCTTAGTTCTTTTTCCAATCTTCTTCAAGACAGGTGTTATGATGTAAAAATATTCAGCTGCTCACAATGACAGGGGTCAACACTGTTCTCGGTGATGAAGCACTTTTTCATTTTTGGAAATGGTGTTGGTGACTTGTGTCACATTAAAACTTACAGGCACTTCATAGAATCACCAATTACCCTCAAATTCATGTTTTTGGAGAACATGCAAACTCCACACAGGAAAGTCTACAACCAGATTGAATATTCTCGCAGTGGCATAAATATACTAACCACTAGACCAATGCATGGTCCCCTGGGTTGAATTAATATTCAGATATGTTTCATCTCATGAGTGAAACTGCTTGCTCCTGAAATGCCCATTCAGACTCTGTTTACTGAAGGTTTTACTATTTCACAAGTTTAATATTAGATGATCTACTTCTAAAATATTATTGATGTTGCAAATCATGCTTTTAGGCCCATTAAAAAAGATCTGATGTTTAATGAGAAGCTTTCCTCATTCCAGCTCATTAATATGAGAAAAAAAAAAGGCTCCATGACCTTACACAGAAAAAGAAATTACATCTTATTTTCTGTGTAGCTTCAGTGGTAAAGCTGCTAAAGATGTGTGATCTGCTTCAGGCTCCACCTAGACAGAAATAGGAAACGACTGGTTTGACATGGAGTTGGATGCTAAAAAAAAACACATCTTCGAAGGTGGTCAAAGAGACTTGACAGCCATGGAGATACCAGACGAGAGACTGTAATAGCCTCCAGTAGGTGATGTTATATTGTTGAGCCCAGGAGAGGATTGCAGTGGATGGCTGCATGCATATAAGGATGCGGTTTCTGTGTGAAATGTGAAAATTGTGGTGTGAAAAATATATATCTCATCAAATGTTAATGTTAACTGCAATTATCCATTTTATAGTGCCTGCTTCACATCATACAGCCTAGTTCCTAATACCAAACACATGCATATGTCAAAAGCATATACCCATATGTATACTTAAGGGGGAAACTGTCGGCGAAAATGTTGCGTTTCCTCAAAAAATATTGAAATATATTCACACAACTGAGTTTTGTTCAATGCTGAGTTTGAATAGAATCAAAATTTGCTTAACAAATTCTCCGCAGAGTTATGTGCTGCTTCCCTTCCCCAACCCCTGCACATCCCGTCAACTACAATTTGACAGTTTTTCTTCCCTGGCTCACAAATTTAATTGCAAAGTCTATTGAAGAAGTAGTCATTATTAACAACAGTGTAATTGATTCACAGAAAGTACCTCTATGTTGCGAGCTGGAAAAAAAAAAAACCCGATCCAAATTAAACCCAGTCACTTTGATTTCTATGGTTCATTTTCGCAAATCAGAATTGTGCCTGCTGGGGTTTTCCAGTCTGTAGAGTACATGACTGCCCCTAATGTCCTAAAAATACTCTTTTAACAGACAAAAATGGGAGAAGGTTTGGCATTTGAAAATAAATAAAAATAGATAGACATCACACATCATGCTCATATGATATGGTATGGTTCATCTGAACAGAAAATATAGTGAAGTTTACACCTGAGTGAAAGAAGAATCTGTAAGGGTGTGAATTAGAATACTAAAATTTTAGAATACTAAAATAGATTGCAACCAAAAACTGTGTTTCTGAAGCCACTTTGCTCTTATGCAGAACTTGGAGTAAGACCGGTTGCTATTTATTGGACCCATAATATTACACCACTGCACTTTTCATAACGATTTTGCAGAAGAAAAAAAAGAATGTATCAAGATTACATCACTTCTGAACATTATATAACTTTATATCAGATTGACATCTACTTTCATGGGTCATTTCATAGCATTATCATTGGTTTCCTTAATCCATATGCCCAAAGATAAACTCCTAATGTAGGTTTTAGCGGGTGGTTTGGCCATTGGCTTTTTGGCACAGATTTACAGTCTGGCTTTTATTAGAGCAGCTCACATCTCTCCTCTTACTCAGAAACATCAATCCATTGCTGTTCTATGCTGCTCTATGTTGTTCAGGGTCCCTAACAGTGGATGAAAGCAGGATAGATCTGCTCACCGGTCCATCACAGGGCTGATACACAGACAGAGAACCACATTCACACTTGTGGACTTTTAAAATGACAAGCATGTTTTGGGAAAACCAGAACCTTAGCATGCACATAAAGGTCCAGAATAAACCCCACAACTTCCTCATGATGAGGCAAGAATACTAACCACTACATTTAGAAAACATCTGTTGTGCAGAAAAGAAAAGAAAAAAAAAAATTAAAACAACGGATTGACTTTAAACAATAAGCCTTAGGAGTTCAGCTTAAGCAATGATTTTCGATAATTTCGAGTCAGAGGCCAAAGAGGACGTCAGTCTCCACCTAAATAATCTAGGAAAAGTATTTTAAGTGACGACGCATCGTCTTTGCATTTTTAGGAAGGTTTGGCATTTTGTAACACAGAACCTACATTATGCTGAAATGGGTGTAGTTTCCATATTTGGCCACTGATGTGTACTGCTTTTATATAATCAATTTTATGTATGTACAGAGAACAACACGCTGGAAACTTTAATACTCCTTTACAGTGTTTTTCTTTGATGTTTTGGTCTGCTCAGTATCGGTTGTGAGTTAGAAAATAATTGTAATCCAGATGATGGTGGAACAAATGTGCACTTTAATAGTTTATTTGAGAAACACTGTTAAATTGAAGTGTGACCAGCACACATCACATTCATTGTTATGAATTGATTATTCTCGTGCACCTGCAGAACTATTTAGTATGGCCTTGGTGTGGATGTGCTGTGTCAGCATTTCAGAAAAGTTGCATTTCCCTCGTTTTCAGTGAGACGGAGTGTTTTCGGAAAGTCCAGTTTCCAGTGGCTTGTTGTATAAACCGAGCCTCAGAGCTGGTAAGAATTTATCCATTCTTAGCTTTACAAGAAGAAATATTTATCACCTAGTGTGAAAGACAGGGAGGTGATGCATATTTTAGTTGGCAAATGATTATACCATCTAATTTGGATGCAAAGTAGGAGTTCCTTTTCAAAGATGGTCTCCTATCCAACAACATCATAAAAAGATAAAAATGTTTATTCACACATCATTTTGTGGGAGCAGCAGGGAGCCATGACAGAAGGGCTGAAAAGCCATGAATGGAATGTTGCTTTGCGTAATGTCTCAATTTAAAAAGTTGACACTCTCAGCCAGTCAGAGACATTTTTAATGTGTTTCTTTATATTTAAAGAGAGAAGGACTATCTGTACACTATCTTCCCTATAAGGCCCTCCAAAGCTCCAAAGCCCATCTCACATTACTGGACCACAAAGTAGACGCTACAGATAACATTCTCATTACCATGGTCACGCTTTGCAGTGTCACTTTAATTAAATCTCGCCAGACATCTTATTTTGACCGTCCTTTAAGCTCTTAAAATCATTGAATCATAAAAGGAGATTTAATAAAGAAGCGCTGTGCTCGCCTTAAGAGGGATGTTACTGTAGCTGATAGCTTATCCCATCGGAAAGTGACTCTAAACTCAATATCAGAGAGGTTTACTTTGTATCTCCCTCACCAACAGAGAGGCTCCTCAAGGTTAAAAAAAAAAAAAAAAAAAGCCTCTCGAAAGCTGATTGGTTTGGTTGACTCACACACTCCAGCTTTCCAGCCCTTTCCTCCCGATGGTCCCAGGATAACATTAAAAGTGCACTGAGTAATTGAAACATTATCCAAGGGGGCTCAAAAATCAAGCTGCGAAACTTCAAAAGGGTTTTTCTTCTTCTTTTTCGTTTTTCACAACCATGAAAGTAACTGTAGAAATTACATGAAAACAAAGCTGATAAGCTTGCAGGGTTTTGTGGGCTTTTTCAGTTGGCCAGCACACATTGCAGCTATCGCCCTTTTTACACAATAACTGACTGGAAACATCCTCAATACTCTGCGTTTTGGTTAGTGATCAGCGTACACATGCTGAAGGCATACTGATAGGCAGTAGTTGGCATGACAGGCCATTGGTGTTGGTGTTGTGTTTTTGCAATGCCACTACTTTAACAAACGTGAAGAATATGATGTACATATTCAAGCTCCATGCCCCAGGCATCTAGCCTCAGATGACGCCAGACCACATATAAAAAAGGGAATATTTATGAAGTGGAACAAGTGTTCACGGTAAATTAAGGTAACGTGCAGTCATGTGCAAGAATGTTATGGTCATCCGTGAATTATTAACGAGAAGTGAAATCACTAGTTTGTTGTGAAATGTTATTTAATCCGATTTTTTCAAATACCTTTCAGTTAGGACTTTAGATAATGTACTTCTGTTTTAGTGTAATGTTGCTGTGACACTTTAGCTGATGGTGCTGTGAACAAACGGTTTTTGTATGTTTCGCGATAGTTCCCATTTACATGACAAGTGAAAATGCACTGCTTTTGCATTTTTAATTTCAGAAATGTTTTGCGTTTACACGCAACGTTTTGAATACGATGTCCAATTACATGGAAACAGCAGAAGCACGATGTCGTCAGCATGCCAGACCAGGAGTTGCTGCTGTTGGTTGTTCTTGCAATAGAACCACACACACACATAATACAGAGAACAATACATTGTAAGCATTAACAATGGCGATTACACAGACAGATGACAAAGTTGGATTGCTATTCTGGGTGACTCAATTAAAAAACTACCAAGTCCCTGCAGAATATGGAGAAGGAGCCATGAACCTCTAGAGGCTTCCATTTTTGTCCATCTATTTGTACATTTGCAGAAGAACTATTTACTATGGCCATGGTGCACAGTTGCACGTCACGTAACGTAACGCGGGTGGACCCAAACGCAGACTTATACAGTTCCGTAAAAAGCAGGTCCAAAATAACACTGTGGCGCAGGAACAGGACGAAGAGGAAACAAACTGACGAAATGAACTGAAACGAACAGCAGAGAGAGGGAAGCTAAATACACAGGGAAAGGGAGGACACAGGTGAAACTCATCACAACAACAAAAAAAGGTGCTCAGAGAGGGAGAAGACAATTGGATGATTGTAAAAGTGAGGTAGACAGACTGGGGCAGACGGAGATAGAGACCTGACAGTGCAGCAGCAGTGTTTCGGAAAAGTTTTCAGTGACTCTGAGCACCCAAAACGCAACATAAGTTTTCTTTTTTTTCACCTGAAAACGTGCTACCAGCACCTTAATCTGTAGTTTTAAAAGTACTATAGGTGCTCCAGTGCACTCCGAATGGTAATAACGTTTTGGGGGGAATGATACAGAACTCAGCATAACAAGTTTACAATCAGGATTAAAATCAATAAACTAATGAAAAGAAGCAGCAGCAACCAAACAGATGGGATAAACTACCAATATCAAGAAAGAAGGGTAAGTAAGCTGAGTGGCCTGATTATATCAGAGGCTTTGGTGCATACAGACTACTATTGTCACAAGAATTATCATTTCACACACTGACAAAATGTTTTCTCCTTTTACAGCGTTAAAGATGTAAAAAAAAAAAAAAAAGTAAAAACTTAAGGTCTAAAATGTCCTCCGCTGCTTGCTTTAAATAGATTTGTGAAGTCATTTAGCAGCTATAAACATGACACGCACACAACAACACAGTAATTTAGAACATTTGATGTGAACCTACTGCAGCTACTGTGCCAGGTTGTAAATAGGGTCAAATTAACAGCATCATTGATCATCCCCTGCCAGTAGCTGCTGTTGGAAAGCCCATCTGTGAATGTGTTCCTACAGCTACGGCCATGGTGCTGAGCCCCAGTTAGCTTTCTTTGTCTTCTTCATCAAAGTCACAGTTTGCCTGATTTTTTTTTGTTAATCCCTCACATGTTTCTCAGACTCTGCGAATTCTATCTTTGCTGCTCCATTTCTGTTTTCTGATGCATAAGCAGGATATGCTTGTGGTGCCAATCAAATAAGGCAGCATTGTAGCATCACCCTCCTGTCATACAGTGACATCTCGTGGTCCTATTGGTACACGCTGAACATTTGATTTAAAGAAGTCACTTCCTAAAATAAGTGTAAAGTGATTAATGTGAAAGCAGGCTAATCCTCAAATCTCCATCAAGATGGCTCCCGACAAAGGCCGTTAACTTCATCAATCTGAAGAAATTCAACAATTAAGGCTGTCCTCTTGTGGAAATTTGACCGGTTCGGACGAAGACAGCCAACAAGTATGTGGCCTATTAAACAAAGTAATTCCACAATTTAGTTCAACAAACATATTTTGAATCTCTTTGATTTAAATAATCTTGCATGAAAGCAACATGTATAATGTTTAGACTTCACACAGACTAAAATTGAGAAGACGTGCTTTATATGAATGTATCTGATCGGAGGTAAACGATACTGAGGATAGCGTCAAATTACAAGCAGTTAATTTTGTAAATTGGCTGAGGTAGGAGTCAATCAAGTTTGAGGATGGTTTGGATTTGCTTACCATGTGTGCCGACTTAGAGAGGTGTCAAATGGGTTTAACTGATGAACCGATTACAGTCAAACGAATAACGAATTGTCTTTAAACGGGAACCATAGAAAGTTATACCTCACGGAACGTCTAGCATATAAATATAACTTGCATAATTGTTCCCATTTAATTACCACCTGTACAAGTCAACCTTCAACTGATTAAGCTAATGGAGCCTAATGGATGCAGGAGAATTTCAAGCACATTGCACATGGGGACCCCAGAAAAAGCGGTGAAATTATCATTATACCCGACTGACTATTTTCACAGCCAATGTGTTTTATTATTTGTGAACATGAACGAATACATTTGCAAATCAAAACAACAGGAAAAAATTAATCGTTCCTAAAAAAAAAAAAAAAACTTCCACTCAAAATGACTACAGCTTCTCTGCAATGAAAACAATAAATGAAGAGGAGGCAGAGTTTGCCTCCCTCATGATTCCCTACACTGTTTTTCATGCAGGCACCCTGAACTTTTAATAACACGCTTTATCATTGTTGGCATATAAGCCGTCTTGTAGCTCCCTCACTCAATCGTGTCTCTCTTCACCTCAGGGAATCGGCGTGAACTTTTTACCTGATGACATCAGGACTTTGAGTCTTCCCTCGAGTTTCTCACACCTGCAGGCTGCCGGTTTCTCGCCCAAATGAGCCCTGCTTTCTGTGGTTAGGTTTGTAATGTTCTGTGAAATGAGCTGGGAATCCAGAAAGAGCCTCCTTGATGAAAATTAGTTTATATCGTACATTCGTGATAACCACTTGCTACATTGGTAAAGGTGTTGATGAAAGCACATTTGAAGGACGCCCGCCGAAAAATGCAGATGTCATAAAACTGTCTCTCTCTTTCCAGCTCACTCCCCAAAATAGAACGTTACAGGTGCCTTTGGAGTTATGCTGCAGACTTGAGACATCATGTCAGTGAACAGACCCAAGCTTTCAATCCTGCCCGCATAGTGCTTTTCTTGGAATACAAAGAATAAGTATTTGTGCAATATGGAGATTGAATGAATATAACTGATGGCATTTCCACTGCAATGATCCATCAAAACTCGGTAATGTTTTTCTGTCGATTTAGGTTTGCATGAGTCTGAATGATGAAGTACATTTTTTTTTTTTTTAAGACGTTTTGTACTTTTTCTACAGATCTTTCGTATCCATCAGTTTAAAAATAAGTGGATGCACGGTGCCTCCTAAACAGGTTGTCAATCCAACACATTGCAAATACAGAGCGAGACAACTGCACACATACTTAGTACAGCACTAAATCCAAAGACACTAATTTACCTAGGTCATGACGGTGGCAAAACCGCCCCCCCCCAATAGTCAACATACTTTCCGTCATGCTGCTCAAAAGTAAAAATGTTCTAAAAAGTCTAGAAAGTGCTGCTTGAATACTCCATGTACCCCAGAGAGCTGACTTAACGTTCCATCTGATAAATGTGACAAAACCATTCTCATTTCGCACGACTGCCTTCTGTCGGCTAATAATTTCATTTGGGCGTAGTTGACAAGGTTTTCTTTTTTTTTTTTTCTTTTTTTTTTTTTTTTAACCAAAAAAA
>OMNM01015188.1:30144-45035 GCA_900302745.1 Parablennius parvicornis | reverse complement strand
ATTTAATTTTCAAACTCTAACTGAGAAAATAGTGTAAATCTAAAACATATATGCTCCATTTAATTGTTTTTTAACCATCCTTGTTGTGTTTTGGAACTGATGAAATCAACTGCTGGTGTTGTGAAAATAAATCGTTATTTGTGTCGTGTTTGAGCTGCTTCTCCATTTAGCACAGTTATTAGAGAAAATGAAAAAAAAAACTCTTTCATTGTGTTTTAGGTGTTTGTTAACATGACATTGGTGGTCGGAATTACTGAAAGTGCAACTTTTGGAAAATGCTCTGATTCCATCTCCGTGGAAAGGGGCTGAAAAGCATTTTTTTGAAAATGTCCCTTTTTGACAATGCTCAGTCTCTGTAGAAATGGGGAAAAAAATGCAACTTTTGAAAATGCAAATTATTTAGAACGCTCCATCTTCATGGCAACAGGGAAAGACAGCATTTTGAAACTGTTGTCTGTGTACTCTCATTGTTAAAGTATATAGCATCTTGATCTCTGCACACGAGTGCTAACTTGTGACCCTACTTAATGTAATTATATAATTTTCAGTCTCTGCCAAATCTGTGAAAGTGCACATTGTTTTTAAAACATTGCAGTGTAAACATCAAACTTTTCTGACACAAAAATGCTAAAATGATGGGTTTCCACTTGAAATTTTTTTCATATAAACAGGGCCTTTGTCTCCATTTCAGCAAGTGTGACAACATATTTTCAAAGTTTAATGATTCAAAGTCAAGTTGTCAAACATGCAGCCTGCAGGAAAAAAAAACCCCGCCCCACCACAAAGACTTAAAAACCTTGCAAAGTGTAGAAATATTAGAAAAGATTAAAAAGAAGACAGAGGAGTTGGATATTGCAGCTCCTGCATGAAGCATGCTAAAGTTCACTCATGTAAATACATTTAGCTTTCGGTTTATCTGTGTGATTTACTCTGAATAAACACAGTAAGTGACTTCATGTGCAAGCAGAATCCAAATGAAGGGTTTGTGTGCATCAGACTGTTTACATGCTGGAAACTGTGTTTTCTATTTCCTGTTCCTTTGCTTTGCGTTTAACCATAAAGTGATTGTATGGAGCCTAAGCAAGCAGAAAAATATGTAGTCGGACGAAGCTATTATACATGCAAAGCTCCAAGGTATTTTACTATTTCACTGTGTTTGGCACCAGCAGAAATACTCATGAAAAGTTCCTGCAGAATATGGAGCAGCAATGTTTAAAAAAAGTGATGTTTTCCTCTGTTTTCTCTGAGATAGTCATTTTCAAAAAGTTCCATTTTGGTGCCATTTTCAAAAATTTGTGCTTTCAGTGACTCGGAGACTGTTGTCATGTAAGAAGACCGCTAAAACTTGATGGAAGTTTTACGTTTTCACTTGAATCATTGTCACATAAACAAAACCTTAATTATATTATAAATGTCTTGGTTGCATTTGAATCAGCAGTAATGATTTAAAATGATTGAAAATGATAGGCATAAAAAAACTTTACTTCTTTCTCCCTAAACATTTTTTCAATTCAATTGGATTTGCTCACTTGTTTTCTTTTGTGTTGCTTTCAGCAGACAGTGAGAAACCACACCACTTCCCAAAGATGTAACTTGTCTGTGCAGGATCCGGTGGCTCGCCTGAGGACGAGCGATGCTTCACACGCTGTACGAGTGGTTCTGGTCGGATGGGATCTGGCTGCCAAAGGAGCTGTCTTGGGCTGATCTGGAGGACAGGGAGGGTCGAGTCTATGCCAAACCCTCACATCTTTATGTCACTGTTCCCTACGCCTTCGGCTTTTTACTCATCAGATATCTGTTTGAAAGGTATGAGCCGCTATCAGTGTTTGTGTGTGTTTGTGTGTGTGTGTGTGTGTGTGTGTGTGTGCGTGTGTGTGTGTGTGCGTGTGTGTGTGTGTGACCTAATCAGTAACATGTAGTATGTAAATACTACTTTTACATTATATGACTATTGAGAATAGTATTTTTTGTTATTATGTATATATTACAGACCCTTACCATTGATTGTGTGTTTACTGTATTTCAGGTGGATAGCCACACCACTTGCTGCTATTGTTGGAATAAAGCATAAAATACCCCTGAAAGCAGAGAAAAACCCCATCCTGGAATTCCACTACACTCGGTGTAAAAATCCTGCTCAGGTAAACAGAGGAACCCTCGATTAAAATGACATGATCAACATGCACCTGGAGAAAGCTTCTTCTTTTTTGCACTATTGAATCATCACCAATGGTTTATTTATAGATCAGGGAAGAAGCCCAGAAAGTACAATTCACCCTATCTAATAGAGTATGGTGTAGGTATCATCATGCTGTGGTGCTGCTTCCCTTCCTCCAATGTCAGAATATATGAATTTTTAGTCCAATACTAGCAAAACATTTTTAGTTCTTGTTTCCCAACTAATATTTGACATTTTATTGACAATTCTAAAATGACAGAATTGTTTTTTTTTGCACATTTGCTTGTATTCAAATTTATAAGTCAGAATATTTTTGAAAAATCTATTACAACTCAGTTTGATGTATTTGCGTGTTTGTGAATTTACCAGAGTGAAATTGAAGGGCTGTCGAAGAAAAGCAACTTGTCTGTGAGACAAGTGGAGCGTTGGTTCAGAAGAAGACGTGGACAGGATCGTCCTGGAGTCCTCAAGAAGTTCAGAGAAGCCAGGTCACTACCTTGTGTATCTCTGTGTGTTCGATATGATTATCTTCAGACTATATAACCCAAACGGCCTCCTCTCTGTTCCCCACAGCTGGAGGTTTGTCTTCTACTTGTTTGCATTCATTGGTGGAATTGTAGCGCTGTATGATGTGAGTAACCTAAAATCATATTTATGATATTGTGAGAAGCATTTTGAAAGCAGCTGTGATCAAAACTTAAAAGCACTTAACTTAGCGGCTGCTGCTTGAAACCTTTGATAAAAGCTTTGTTTTTTTTTTTACTGTTTTGCCCTTCTCTATTTTTTTATTTTTCCAGAAAGAATGGCTTTATGACACGAGAGAAGTTTGGACTGGCTTTCCAAAGCAGGTTTCTTGTATACTTTGTTATTTTCACATTATGAGTGTGAATTTATGACATTAGCTGCAATATATTCATTTGGCCACAAATTGGGTAAATTATTTTCTTTCCACTTAAGACTGAATCAGTTCAGGTGATCAGATTTACTGATGTAGAAATGTGTCGACATTCTAGATCCTCATCTAACTACATAGTTTTCAGGATTTCTGCTATTTCTGTGTAAATGGACATCATTTTCAAAATGTTTTTCAAAACAAAACTTTCCTGATGTGAAAAAGCTAAATCAATGCGTTTTCACTTGAAGCGTTGTTGTGTAAACAATGCCTTAGGCTGTATCTTCCATTTGAAACAACACTCAGTTTGGGAGCTGATATGACTGGGTGGTTAATGAAGCTCATACAATAAGATGACTTCTTTATTTATAATGTTCAGCCATAACTCCATAACAACCCGCTGCAATGTGTAGTTCCTCAGTGTCCTTTGAGAACAGCCCTGACCCATCGAGACGTGGACTCCACTAGACCTCTGAAGGAGTGCTGGCACCAGAATAGTAGCAGGATCCTTTAAGTCCTGTGATGTCAACATGAGTCTACATGGATCAATAAGCCTTTTATCCTCAGGATCTTGAACCTCCTTTTCTCTCCTTGGAGCACTTTTGATAAAAACCTGACCACTGTAGACTGGAAACACCTATAAATAGTTCAGCCCTTGTCAAACTCCAATCCTCAGACAAAACGTTAATTTTCTGCCTGATATATCCCACCCACTGACAGCTGTTATGAAAAATAGACTCAGTGACCCCCTATTGTCATAATCAGTATGAATTACATATGATGACAATGTTTTGGCTAATGCTATAAGAAAGTACACGTCACATAATACCCATGCTTGACTATCAGCCTGTACTTCTGTGAAACGGAGGTGTGAGAAGATGACGTCTATAGGTGAACAATAGATTCTGCTTGAGTTCCTTCCTCCTGGCCACCAGGGTGAAGACAAAGAACACAGCCTGAAGGAACATCTGCATCTTCTGCCTCTGTTTTCTGACTGGGATTAAGTTCATGTTACATGCCGTCCCGGTTTTCTTGACTATATTTTTGTGTGTGTGTGTGTGTCTGTGTGCAGTCCATGCTGGATTCTCAGTACTGGTATTATATTCTGGAGATGAGCTTCTATGGCGGTCTTCTCATCAGTGTCGCCTTTGATGTCAAAAGAAAGGTGAGTAGATGGAGGCTGCTGTTCCAACACCGTTCAGCTCTGATATATAGATATACATATTTGCGCACAGTTTGCTCACTTCTGAAAGCTTTTTAATCTCTCTATAGAATTAACGTTCAATATCTGTGACATAAACATGCTATTTTCTGATCAGACCAGGTTTCACCCCAAAACAGGCTATAAGACTCTGTTTACAATGTTTTGGGTGTAAATGCATTGTTTTGTGCTTTTGTTTCAGAAATGATTTACGTTTACACTGTAATGTTTTGAAAACGCAACATTTCTGAAAATGCTGGTACTGTGCATGGCCATAGAAAATACAATAGCTGTGCACATGCTCAGTAGATGGACAATAAGAACAATGTTTTCTCCAGAGTGTCATGACTCCCAGTCCAAATTCTCCTGGGACTTGGTGGTTTTATTGTTGAAAGTCACTGATAACTATCTAATTTGGTCTCTGTAGGTACGAATGTCCATATATAGTCCGTCAGAAAATATAGTCCCTCAGAAACAAAGAGTGTTCTTCTGATCGGTGCTCACTACTGTTGTGACCTGTGCTGTTGTGTTGACCCTTCTGAGTCACCATACAAAAATGTTCTGAAACAAAAACACACTTGAAATGTTGTCATGTAAACGAGGCCTCAGACTTTGGCCACAGTGAAAGTAATTACGTTTCATTTTAATTACGATTAATTTGAGCCTCTGTCTTACATTTAGAGTTTTGCCTTAATACATCAGAAAACAGAACATTTTCCTCTTTGTCACTTCGTGGTTTAAATCTTTGCTTCCTTGTGATATCAAATGGCCAAAAGGACACCAGTCCGAACTCATTCATGTTAACTGACTATGTTAATGTTTTTTCACCATCAGGACTTCAGGGAGCAGATCATCCACCACTTGGCCACATTGGTCCTCTTGTCGTTCTCCTGGTTTGTTAATTACATCCGAATAGGAACTCTGGTGATGCTCGTCCATGATGCTTCAGACATTCTCCTGGAGGTCAGTGACCACGCGTTGGTTTAAAAGGCTCAACAAGCATGTTGATCCTCAACGATTCCAAATAATTAACCATTTATTATAGTTATTCTGTTTAAGTACCAAAGATATTTGGGAGATCTTTAAAGTCTCGGATTAAATCAGGGAAAGATTTCACACTAGGACAGAAGTTCACAATATTGTTATCACACGCATTTAATAGCCAGGAAACACATGGATACTTTAGAATGAAGATAATTTGAACCAGGAGCTCCCAAACTGTTTATTAATGGATGTGATTCACAGTTTCTGTTTTGAGTCTAAGTGATTAACAATAAGATCCTATTTTTTTTTCTTTTAGTCTGCCAAACTATTCAACTATGCCAAATGGGAGAAAACCTGCCAAGGTCTTTTTGTTCTGTTCGCCATCGTGTTCATGGTAACACGACTGATCATCTTTCCATTTTGGTAAGTTGAGAATGTAATTCGTTTTAAATGTACTCCATTGTTAGAATATCCTGCAAAACAACTGGTACCAAGATACTACATATAATCTAATTTCATTTAAACTGAGCTAAAGCAAAATGATTGCAATGACTAATAACAACTCAAATTCTTTGATGCTAATTCCATTTTTTTAACAATATTTAGTGATGTGCAAATTGATACGAACGTATCGATGCTTCTGATACGGAATTAACCTTATGAGATGGTATTTATTCAACTATACAAACCTTGTGATTAAATCCATCCAACATTAAAGGGGTTTTGATATTTAGAGCTATTTTTGTTACCCATTGATTTTACTACTTTTTCTTGGTGTCATAAAAATGCATTGTTTTTGCATTTTCCTTTCAGAAAGGTTTCATGTTCACACTGTAACATTCAAGGTGATATCTATTTACAGTTGTTGTGAAAGCGGACATCAAAAATGCGTCGCAAGTTTCCCGTTTACACTTAAGAACAGGGCCTTACTGAAAGTAGATAAATTAGCTTCAGCAGGCACTTACATTGAAAATGTGGCCATTTGAACCTTCTTATCAACCAGTTTTGGCCTGCTGGCTGAATGTTTGACCCCCTGGGAAGCTGTATTGTGCACCCAAATACCGTAGTATAATTGTACTGGATAGACTGGGCAGATGCTTGCATGACTGCAGAATACATTTTAATTCTGTTGACCGCCTTTCATTTCCATCTCGGTCAACTTGATGAACACGTTAGTCAAATGTGGCTCAGTGGAAAACCCAAATGTTGCCTCACTCACCAGAGAATGTTGGCACATGGAACTGGTGAGAAATGAAACTATATTTAGATAAACTTTTATTGGTCTCACAAGTGAGACATTGCTAAACTCTACAATTACATTGCTTACATAGATGCATATAAACAAATATCCTCATGTCAGTGTTTAGTCAAGGAGTATTGGTGGAGTTTATTTTTCCTGTGTTCTGTATTAGTCAATGTCCCCAGTACATGTTCTGAAATATTTTTTCTTAAACCTTGCCATATTCTATCCCAGATTCTTTTTATCTTTTGACGGGGCCAGAATATGTGTGTATGATCTGTATGCAAGTCTCCGGTATGGTTGCTGGTTAGACATCAGTTCCTTCATAATTTTCATAATTATGAAAAATCTAAATATATTCTTAAACCCTCTTCACGTACTGAACTAGTTAGTGTCCACTCTGTTTACCAGATTTCAAACCTTTCCTCCTCAATTAATCCATTTTGATTGTTTAGTTTTCTGGAATATCCCAATTCGCTCATGTTCAGCTTCAGTTTTGATTCTCTTGGGCACATTTTCACTTCTCCAGCAGTCTCAGAGTGCTTCAACCTGTTTCCAAAGGACATTTGGACAGACTGAGATGGGGACTGAACCAACAAAAATAGGAGTGGAGGACACATCACTCTACTAACTGAGCAACGGCTGCACTCAAATGTAATATTCAAGTTTCAGAATCTACTCCCCAAACTAGATCAGATACGTTGTTCCAACCCGACATTGACAAAAGGAGAAAGCCAGTGACAAACAGCTGCTGCAAGTTTCACAACTCAGGATAACTACAGTAATTTGTTTCCACTCTACTGCCACACAGGTTAGATCAGGGATGTCAAACATAAGGATTGTGGGCCAAAGTACAACAGCTATAGGAGATTGATTGATTGATTGATTGATTGATTGATTGATTGATTGATTGATTGATTGATTGGTTGATTGATTTAATCTCACTGTATATTGTGCCAGAAGGTTTAATTAAAAATGGCTTTATGTTAAGATTGCAATAATTTTTTAAGGTAATTTTGTGATTTTGTGCAAAATGTAGATATTTTTATCACATACACTGACAACACCACAACAAAGAAACACTTAAAAGATTACATTTAAAGATTATTATGGCACTACTGGTCTGAACCACTCAGGATGAAACTGGTTTGTAGGTGGATCCTGAAATAAAATGTGTTTGAAAGTCCAGGGTGACATTGAGAGAATTATGATCATGATCTGGAGTTGTAATTAATCCTTTTTCTCTGCCAGGAGGCCAATTATTCTCCAAGTATTGCACCACACACTGTATGGAATGGCCCCCTGGTGGCGTTTCCAAAACATTTCCTTTGTTCTCACTTTATTATATTGGCCAGAAGTCAACACATACTCTTTTGGAGCAAATCTGAAAGCGTAAAATGAGTGAAGGCACAATGGGAGCGTTCTTTTCACATATGGTGAACTCCTCTTCCTCCTTTGAGCATTCATGCATACGAGGCGTGAACAAGCACACGGTGTCAGCAGAAAGTGAACGCACCATTAGCCCACTGAGAGCAGGTCAAAGTTCTGGTCCTTTAAACGGCACATTCCTATTTGCATGTCGAGGTGACTCACAAGTCACACACTTTGCTTCAGGTGTTTGTTGCAGAAGGAAGCTTTTAGGTCTCTGGTAGATATAACTTTTACTTTGAACACGAGGATAGGTCAGAATCACATTCTGCTTCCCTCCAAGAAGCACCAGCTGATTCATATAAGATTAGTTAGACAGAAAGAGTCTCTTTGTTCCTCAATCCTCTGCTCCGACTGTGAGTGTCTTTACTGCTTGACAAATCCATATGCTTCAGAACAAACCAGAAATGTCTGAGTGCACATAAGTTCCTGAAGGGAATGAAGGCATCTTATTGGATAAACAAAATGTTGTGGTTTGTAGATGATCTTTAATGATCTCACCTTGACAAACTTAAATCACACATCTCTATTCCTGCCGTCGCTATTCTACCAATGAAAGGAATATTATTTTCTAATTGTATGAATATATATTTTCTTTTTGGTGATATTGAAAGGAAACAGATGTGTGATTACATGGGATACAATGAGACAAGATACAACATATTTTGTATTAACAAATCTTGGAATCTATTTGTAGATGTCTTATTTTCACACAAATATTTTATATTATGCTATATTTTTTTCAAAGTTTGTTTCCCCCCTGCTTACCTATTATGGATGTTATGGGGTTATTAATAAAGCAGTCAGGTTGGTTCTGAATATGTGAGATTTCATATTTTCTCTGTTTCAGGCTGATCCACTGCACCTGGGTTTACCCGGTCCTCCACTACCCAGCCTTCTTCGGCTACTACTTCTTCAACGTGATGCTGGTGGTGCTGCTCTGTCTGCACATATTCTGGGCCTACCTCATTCTCTGCATGATCAAGAAGTTCATGTTTGGAAATGTGAGTCTATCACTACTGATAGTTGTGCTCTGACAATCTAAGAAACTCTTCAGACAGTCGCTTTGATAATGTTTAGCAAATGTGATGTGCATATTGTATTTTCCTCAGTCTTATAGTAAGTTATTATAATTAATCCAAACAGATTCCTATTATACATTTAGGTTGAATCGTGAATATGGGCTCTATGCTCACCTTTTTCCCCCATTCTGCTTGATTTTTGTTATTATCAAAGCAGTTTAATCTTTCATATCAAATCCTGCATTTGCAGAATATCAACTGAAGCCTCCATTTTTCCACTCTATACATATATCTCCTGCATGTGTTGCAGCTAAAGCGAGATGAGAGAAGTGACAATGAAGATGAAGAAGGAGAAGAAAGCAGCCTGACAGAAGATGAAGTGGAACAGCCACACAAGCTAGGAAATGGATCTGCGGTCGATGAGAAGGACAAAAATGGCTGCTTCGGACATTTGTCTCCACCGGAGAATCTCTGCTGGTCAAAGACTGTATACTGACACATGTTCTGTATAATCTATTCAGCAGACGACGTGATGAAAGCTGTGGTAACAGAACATTTGTGAACTTTTTGGATTATCCTAGTTGCCTGGAGTGGAACTGAAGTATGGTGGAGGCAGCATCATAGTTGCCTTGCTGCCTCATAGGCTAGAACGGGGGTGTCAATATATGGACCAACAAATGATTAAATCCGGCCCACAGTCCGGATTTACACTTTTTAAAGCCACTGCACAGCTTTAAAAAGTGTAAATAAAATTACACACATTTTTGTTGATTTATATAATGGTCTATATTTACATCTACATTTATGGTTTAGAAAATAATCCAGAAGTTGCATTTCTTAATTACATTCTTCCATAAATTTAGGCAGGTCCTGTCAGCAGCTGTTAGCAATGTTTTTGATTGAAATCAAAAAACCTTCGTAACTTATTGGCGGTCCAATCCCAAGACAACGGTGCTAAAAATCAGTGAAAAGGCATCTTTTTGAAAACACTATGGCTCCAACTCCAGTGAAACGGGGGACAACACAACCTTTCAAAAATGCTCTGACTCCATTTCCATGCATACGTGCACCGCAACCGTGTTCAATAGCTCTTCTACACATGCTCAGTAGCTGGACAATCAGAACAATGTTTCCTCCAGAGTCTCATGACTCCCAGTCCATATTCTCCTGGGACAGTTATCGTAACAACAATCCAACTTGGTCGTCTGTCCATACGAATGTCCTCGTACTCCCATTGTTAATGTTTAGAGCGCATTGTTCCTTGCTGCATGGGTGTGTGGCTTCATTACAAAAACAACCTACAACGGCAATTTTTGGCCCAACATACTAACAACATTGTTTTCAGTGTTTCTGTTATTTCTGTGAAAATCATTGTTTCCAAAACATTGACGTGTGAATGCAAAGCTTGTTGCTGCCTCAATGCATTTTTCACTTCAAACATCATGCAAATGAGGCTTTAGTTCAGGCTATTAATGCCAAACTGGCTCAACCCGTTTTTAAATCCAGTGTTCACTTATTTTTTTTCCCATGATTCTCCCCTTCCAATCGTAGATCACTTTTGACAAATATAACGGCTCACATACTTTTTCTTGCCACTGTTCTTGCCACACTGCTAAATGCATTTCATCCACTATTTATTGCTCCAACAAATTCTGCAACATGACCCAACAATAATAAACCGTGCTGTTCCGACCGTGCTTTGAACAATCGTCCCGGGACTCGGAGGTCTTTTTATTCCCTCTGTGTTGTCAGTGGCAGCACTTCACTCAGAAGACTCGCTGGTCCAAAGAGGCCTGAAAACAAAAAAGGAATCCCACCGTGGACTCATAATCATGTTTGGTTAGTTCTGTGTCATTAGAGGAGTTACCCCTGTGTGGGTGGAGGATGTGTTGCTATGTTCACACATTCTGGAGAAGTGTTCAAGTTACCTCCGTATGAACAGGTCCAACGAATGTTTTATTACTGAAATGGGATTCATGAGTATCAACCAGAATGATTGTTGGTTTATCGCACATCACATGATTGGTTGAAATGTTCTCTTTTGTTGAAGATATTGATTTGTTTCTATTGATTGTCCCTGTTTATATATAAAAATCAAAAATAAACCTGGAGCGTCAAATCATGCTCCAAAGATGAGAAATGATAATATTGTCATTGACTTCTGTTTAGCACATGATACTTGTCCATAACGTCACAGATTTTGAACGTTCATACTTATCTAAAAATAAATTTATGTCCAAACAAATTATAATGGAAAAAGATCAAGGTTAAATTTGGATCAGATTTGCACGAGAGGCAGGGGTTAAATTACAGACACTCCATGCTGTATGCAGTAAACTCAACATTGTTGAACAAGTCTTTCTGTCCAGTCAGATTTCAGTCAAGAATGGATTAAAACACAGTTTGTGATGTTTCAGCTATGCCACTATTGTTCACTGGGGGGCAGCAAAGGATCACAATAGTTGTCAGATGTGTATTTTTTTTTATTATCATTTTTTTTATTAGTTAATTGCCAAAAACTTTAGTCATTGTTTAGTTCACACTTGCACCTCCTGGTGCTTCTTCTGGACTTTGAACACAGATCAGACATTAAAATGGCTCATTACACCACCGTGTGGTCCATAAAGGTATTATATGATCAACTGTGTTAGTATTGGTCGACTACCTGGTTAGCTTCAGAACAGAATTGTGCCGCAGGACCAAATGACATCTTTAGTAAACATAAATAATGTTGTACCCTCATATTTTGAGAGAGTTTATAATTGTTTTTAACCAGCATAATTCAAAATTGCACATGTTAAACACTTGTTTCAGACAGTGGGTGAACTGAGAAGGCTACATAAGAGCCAGTGGAGGAAGAATATCCTCCACAGTATCTTAATATTCATTCAATTAACCCATTCAAACCTGTTTGAGGCCAAAAAGAGTTGATTTTTACAATCACACAAATACGTTCACATTCAGATGACTCATTTTCATATCTGTACACACCATCAAGTTTAATACACAGTTGTAATCACAGCATTACTCCCTTACATGAACCATTTATTTTTATGTTCATTCAATTCCAATGGATTTTAAAGAAAATATTAACAGAAATTGTGGAGGATCGATGAGCTGTGGCTACTTCTTTGTTACTACTCGGGCTGCAGTAGCAGATCCATTGTTGTGTTTGTGGATGAACAGAGCAGATGTAAGTGAGAGTACTGAAGCATCAGGATAGATCATTTACCAACTGTATGGTTTCTCACATTTTCTGTGTTGACCACCAAAGTCAACCACAAGCATCTCTCCTGTCGGCTGATGTCAAGTAATACGGCTTTTTCTCTTATAGCGACACGACAGGGACATCTTGAGGCCAAAATGAGAACTGCAATGAGTATTGAGACAATCATTTCAGCTTTAAACTAAAGTGTACCCTCAACACGCTTGACTTTATTACGGGTTAAGTGTGTTTCAACACATTATCATCTCACAAGACAGAAATCTGAGTTTATGAACTGTGTAAATTCTATGGACGTATGCTTTGTCCTGAGATGATTTATTTTAAGGACTTATTAGATGGAAATGATAATATCATTTTGCTGTGCCTTTCTTAAAAAAACAAAAACAGATCAACCAAACATAGTGATGAATCTATGGCAGGAATGTATTTAATCACTCCCTGAAACATGGAAGCAACCATTTGAGAATCTTTAAAAAAAAAAAAAAAAAAAAAAAAGAAAGAAAAAAAAGAGTTTAGTGAAACAAAAAACAGAGCAGACAAAGTTTGAATCTAATGTTTGGATTGTTTAAGTGAATGAATATATATGTGTAAACTCTTAAACTTTTGACATGTAGAAGTAAATACATCTTTGTGAATTGTCTGTCCTAGTCTAAATGTGAAGCCAACTTTTCTGAACGTATTGAATGCCACATAACGATCCATTTGAAATAGTTACCTGAAGTAAAAAGCAACTTTATCATCAACAATAAACCATCTGTTCACTTAAACATACTATGTTTTAAAACTCTATTCAGTTTTGGTATTTGTCATTCTTCCTAATATCAGTTTATCTGCTTCAGTGCCAAAAAAGCTGTAAGGCTGGGAACAGCAACCACTTGGGTAAACCCCACAAGAAACAAGCAACATGCTGCTTTATTGCCCCTTTATTCCATCCTCATTACTGCTTTATCACTGTTCTATTGTTACTTTATTGCTACTTTATTGTAACTTTATTGCTGCTTTACCAATACTTTAACGCTACTTCTTTGCGACTTTGTTACTACTTTATTCCTGCTTTAGTATTACCGTTTTGCTAGTTTATTGCTACTTTGTCACTGATTTTTTTGTTGCTCTGTTATCCCTTTATTGTTCCTTTATTGCAGCTTTTTTCTTAAGAGTCTTGAAAAGGAGATACACTTTGAAAATGTATCTGAAGCACAGCCACGGATGTCATCTTCAGCTCAACATCATTGGGATTGGGTGTCTCAAGAGCACACAAACTATTCTATTATCTTATTGAAAACAATCTTAAGGCATTGCATGTTTAGGTTCATTGTTATTCAGCTTCAGGTTGTGGATCTGAGTATATCAGTACTCGAGGGGCTGAAGCTATGTAACAGCTGGGTAAGTTATGATATTCTTTAACTCCATGGCTGGGAGATATCCAGAGTATTAACACTAACTTTGTGATGTTTGTCTACATTTGTGACAATGATGTCGATGAAATCACACTTTAACATGAATCAATGCAGACCACCACATGGTTTTACTTGCCAAGGGACAAACATTTAGTGTGTTCAGGTTTTTTGTTGTAACATGTGCATAAAGCAACAGTTATACAATAAGTTTTTTTTTTACATTTCACTGTATTTTGCAACAGATCGTTTCATTAAAATTGGCAATATTTTGATATTGTAGAAATTTTCTGTTGTGATTGTTTCTTTCCTGCAAAAATTATAATCACGCATACTCAAAGGAAAAATTTTAAAGTTTAAAGTAAAAGGTTATTACGACATTATTTTATCGCTCAATAGGAAACAAGGCTGCTGCGTGTGGAATCTGAACTGAAATATGTATTAAATCCACCTGAATGATCTGAATCAGACTGTTTTAAAAAGTGAACTTTCTAAAAGTTTCATGAGTGTGTGATGCTCAATAGGAATTTGACTGATTTCACTAAACTTTAGAGAATATCTCACATGAGCAGCCTCAAACCGAGAGATGTGTTCAGCTGTCTGCAGCTCACGCACAAACGCACGCACACTCACGCACTCTTCAAAGCTAATTACTCCTTTTTGCTCAACTTGAAACCACGTGTAGGGTTTCAGACCCGCCGGTGAAGGACGGCCCGGCTGGGCAATGAGAACTCGCGGACCTGTGGGCTTCTGTCGGGTCATGGTGCGGCTCATCCAATCAGAGGCGTGTGGGGGCGGGGCCTGTCGTAGAAGGCGTGTCCACCGCTGTGAAGTCTCTCCGTTCCGAGTTACTCAAACTTCTCCCAGTTTGGGAAAAGTTGCGCTCTCTGTTCAGTACGCCGCAAAGCGCCTCCGTTTCCTCAAACTACGCAAAGCTCCCTCCTCTGCTTCGGCTTTGTTTTGTTTTTGTTATTATCATGCGTAACAGCCATGTGTCCCATCTGCTGCTCTCTCTTCTTTGCATCGGACTGACTTGTAAGTATCTTGTGCATGAGCTCTGTTGCTGTGTTTCTTTTAGATATAGGTCAGTGAAGGAGATCTGGAGCTGTGGACTGTGGAACGGCTGCCAGGACTCCGGAACTAACGAATCCTTGCAGAGTTTCTAGTAGTTTGTGCCAAAGCGCCGCGCTGAGTTCTGGAGTTGAACGTGGCTGCAGGAGCGCAGGAGCCCGGCCAGCTCACCCACTCAGGATAGGAGGCTATTTTTGCCCACTGTGACCGCTGTTTGATGGAAACTGTATCTCCCCCCTACACACAGCCCAGAC
>OMNM01015188.1:2647-16146 GCA_900302745.1 Parablennius parvicornis | reverse complement strand
GGGGGGGGGGGTGAGAGGTCGCCGTTTTTCCACAGAAGTTCGTTTTTACCGTCCACACCTCACACACGCTCCCCCCGCCAAGCCAGTGTTTTAGAATTTCCCCACTCTGGAACCTGTGTTAAAAAAAAAAAAATTGTTTTCGGGTTTCTAAAACACTGCCTCATGTGGATGATAGGCCAAATAGTCCTCGTTTACGTGACACGGCGTCCTCGTGTAGATGGCCCCTTCATTTTGAGCGTTTCTGCTGTTTCTGTGTAAACCGTCATCCTTTTTAAAAAGTGTGAATGTAAACGCGAAATTTTTGATGACACGAAAATGCAAGAAAACAATGTTTTCCGGTGAAACGTCATGTAAACGGATCCTTAGATTTGCTTCTCTGCCTCGGGGGCTTCATAGACATCACCAGGAAAAATAATGCAAAGAAGATGTTTGCTAATGGAGCAGGACAATGAGTCGACACATGGAAGTAAATCTTCTCCAGAATGACTTCAGATGAAGACAGCGACCCAGTCAGAGTTCAGACCCGAATCAATCAGAGATGCTGTGCAATGAACTTGGAGACGTCTCAATGTTATGACTGAGCTGACGCAGACCTGCAAGAAGAAATGGTCCAAAATCCCTCCTGCTCAGGTCAGCAGCTACTGGAGGAGCATGGTGGAGGCGTTTTGTTGCCAAAGAAGATAAAAAAAAATCCAGAGTTCTCTTCATTTCTTCAGCAGCACTGTAAATATTTAACATCTTTGGGATTTATTTGAATGGTTTGTTTTAAACTTTAAATTGCCGCTGTGTCATCCTGAATTATCTTCACATCCTGCCGGTTGCACTGTTGAAAATTATTCTTAAACCTTTACACAGATGCGAAAGGGATGTCATGCTTTCGCAATCTGGCGGAGACGGAGCTTCATACATATGAGTGAGATTAGGGTGGACGGGTTCGGTGCGATGGCTCAAAATGCAGGGGAAAGTTCTATGCATTCACCTCAGGAACCCTGAAAGCTCTTCCAAATGTCTGCAGCGGCGTGCATGTTGCGAGCCGTGTGAATGGACTACTGTCTGCCCCCTCCGCCCTCCCGGCTGAGTCCGACATCCCAGGGAAGCAGCGCTGATAAATCATAGGTTTCACAGCAGCATTTACTGCTATCTAGCAGGCTTTGATGTTCATTCAGCTCCAGTGTGCTGTAAGAGAGGTTCTGTGGAATGCAGATGTTTCCTTATTTAACGTCGATCTCCTTTCTGCAGAGTTCATGTTGGAACCTGCTGAGCCTTTTCACTAATAACACTATCAAACAGAGAAAACCCTCTTTCCGCTCTTGTGCATTAATATTGTGCATATTTTCTTAAACCTTTGGCGCCTCTCTGCCAAGTTTATAGATTTTTCTGCCGACATGAATTTACAGGGAGATTTTTTCTCCTCCAGCAGAACAAAGTTGATGTTCTGTTTGAGAAATCTAGCAGTTTATGTTGTTTAACACACCTGAACACTGTTTTAAACAAATTAATCAATTAATCAAGAGCTCATGGAACAGTTTAAATGCTTACTGATTAAAGTTTGTTATCCAAACATTTGTCTGAAATAGAATTGGTCTGAAAGCAGACTCGGTGAGGGCAGCCAATAGCCACAACACACAGCCAAAAACTGTGCAACTTCTCACAGCTTCATGGACTCAACAGTAGAAAGGCCGTTGATTTCTGTTATACAAATAGGTTATATACTCATACAAATATTATGTTAAATACAAGACACAAATCAGGCTTGTGATTGTTTCCTGCGGTGTTGCCCGTGGGTATACAGTTATGGTGCAGTCCAGTTGGGGAATTTTGTCTTTGAGAAAAATAAATAACAAAAGACTCACTCTCTTTATGTCGGCATCCCAATAGTAAACTTCTATTACCCTGAGTTTTATTCCTGACTTAGGAACTGTTCACAAGACCATGTTTTCAAGTTAAAAAAGAAAATTTAAGTGGCGTTTCATAGCACAATTTTTTGCCTTCCTATTTAGTTTGTGTTGATTTTTTCCAACATCTGATGTCCCAGGATAATGATGCTGTAGTTTTCATTATAATCTAAAAGGTCTTTGTCATCTTATGTCAGTGTAGTTTGTGCAGGTCGGAGGCATCTCAAAGCAGAGGACATAACAAGATGCCTCCTACCTGCTCCAATGAGATTTAGCAATCACACATTCACATATTGCCAATGTTGCGATAAAGATTGTGAAAATGGTGCAGGAACTCAAAATTCCTCGTCATGACCAAATCAAGTTGACCTGCTTCAGAATTGGTGTTATCATATGTGCAACAACACATAAAGTATAATAAGTAACGTGACTTTTCAGAGTATCTCCTATTTTCCAAACTTTGGATGAGGTCAGGGCTTCCCCTCCTTGGTAAGTTTCCCTGCAGCACCCCATGAGCAGAAGAGTCCTGGGCCCAGAGTTTCTGCTGTTTTATGGTGGCGTGAGCAGCTTGTTCTGAGCAGCTGCACGCACTTCATCTCTGTGAGTAACGGTGATGTGTTCCAAGGACAGCTCTGATCTTAGTCTGCGTTTCACCCAGACGACAGGGATCACAGCCATAACCTTAACATGTTACCTTAAAAGGTCAATTGTCTTGCAGTGTTTTTCTAAGTATTGATTTGCCTACATTTCTTGAAAATGGCCATCTGCATACGTTTTTGATACGAGTCAACAGTTTTGAGGGATTGGCAGTTTTGATCATTTTCACTGCTCTGCTTTTCAAACACAAACTACCTAGACTGAAAAAAACGTGTTGCACGCCTCGTGTAATTTCCTACATGCCAGATTCTTTGAAGTGAGAGATTGACCATCTCTGATTGACCCGACCTCTCGTGTAATATCAGCTGGAATTGGCTCTATGAAAGTGAGCGCAGACGCAATACATGATTGGTTATGTCCAACTTTTTCACAAGATATTGCATTTTGTAGCTGACACGTGGATATGAGAAAAGTTTCAGCATTTCTGGAAAGTAGTTCAGGAACACCTTCATATTGCCAATTTAAAATAATTGTCCTTTTTACTGGTCTGAAATGCACAGACTGGGATGGGAGAGGGAGTTTGAATTTTTTTTTAGTTAGTCTTACATATGGTTCAAAGAGGTTTGTGCTTATGTTTTGGGAGCTTGAGCCTTTTTTACCTGCTCTCTTGAAAATAACAGGTGCAGCTCAATGGCTGCTATGTAACAAATTAACTTTTTCTGTGTCGCAGATCAACTGTCTCAAGGAAAGGACAGTAAATGTAATGCTGTGAGACCTTATATAACATTGATCCAATATCGTACGTTTAGAGAGATGTTGTTGCAAGCATTTTATAAACTCAGGCATTGCTTATGAGAAGAGTTCGACTAAAACAGAAAGCTTTGGTTGTGTTTTGGATGTCGGGTTACACCAGTGGGTCTCAACCTTTTTGGGGTCCTGGACCCCAAGCATAATTAAGATCAACCCTGAGGACCCCCCCCCGCCCCACCTCAAAAGGATCTGTCGGGTGAGGGTGCAATTTGATAGAAACAGCAGAAACTATCTATTACACTACACAGACAGGTTAGTGTCAGTACAATTAATTGAGGTAGAATCCAAACAGTAAATGGGAAGCAATAGATGGGCTAAGGCTACACAGTAGCAGATCAATGGGTGCAAAACGTGCAAAACTGCAAATGTTTGTTCTGTTAAAATAAACTAACAGGGAGACCATGAAATGTATATAATAATATGATTCCAGCCATTACCGAATTTTCATCATCACGGGTTGCGCTCCAGGGAAAGGGAGGCATGGGGTAGTGTGATACACCGTTGGCTTTGTATTTGGGTGGAGAGCGTCTTCACGGGGGTCAGAAGTTTGTACGGATTATATTTTGGGTTAGAACAGCCAATTTCTATTGTTCCATTGTAATAACACCCCCAAAAAGTATGATTTTATTTTCTTCCTCCCACTTATCTGGAAATATTTCCCGGGGGCTCAGCTAGTAAAACAGTAATCTGACCCAACACACTTCAATCAGATAAAAGACCCCTGCACACATTTAAAAATCACCAATCATAAAATAACACACAAAAGGGTCACTAAATAAAAAGTCAACAACTCCCAGGCAGCTACTACTCAGACTGCATCATGCCCATTATATACTGCACCTAGCCCGTTATAATTAAGACCCCTAAAGAAATCAACACAAGAAAATGGGTAAATAAAAAGGCCCGTTAAAATTAACTTATGGGGTGAAAAAAACAGTGACAGTCTGCACTGCAATGCTCTGTGCACAGATGGCTGGAGAGATTCACTTCTCACCCTGTACCTGCAGCCTCTGTGTGAGTTGGTACCAAATGTTTGGTGTGCTTCAGGCATCTGGCTGCACTTCATCTGCGCACCAATAGAAAGAGAGCGCTGCTTCCGCTCTCCCTTTAAAGACTTCCCAGGGTCCTAAAGCCATCCCCGTTACAATAGGGTATTTTTTAAAGAGATGTTTGATTTTCACAGACCCCTTGCAATTACACCACGGACCACTCTGGGTCCACGGACCCCCGGTTGAGAATCACTGGGTTACACAACAACGGTGCTCGGAATCAGTTAAAATGCAACTTTTTTGAGATGACTTCCAAGGTGGAACTTTTCGAAAATGCTTTGACTCCATCATTGGCTCCTTGAAGACTTTAGAAGTGTTGCTACTGCGCCTGTTCACTACGGCCATAATAGTTGTTCTGCAGATGCACAAGTAGCTGGACAGTAACAACAATCGCAGCCTCTAGAGTGCTGCATGTGCCGTTCACTCTTTTCAATTGAATTACGCTCCTTCAATACAACTGTACAACTGTACACCATCTTCTTCATATAGTCACTTGTAAAATCAACTTAAACTTACTCGTCTGTCCATACGAATGTCCTTCTATCCGCTTTTTTTTTTTAATGTTTATAGCGTATCGTTATCTGCACCCAGGTGTGTGTGGTTTCATTACAAAAACAATCAACAGCACCAACGCATGGCCTGGCTTGCTAACTACATCGTTTTATTTGTTTCTGCTGTTTCAATGTACTGTAAATACAAAATCTTGTGAAATGGAAATGTGAAAATGATTCATTTTCTCTTGAAACGCGTCGTGCAAACGAGGCCTGGGATGGTACAAGCAGCCACAAACAAACGTGTGTTGTGATTTGTGAGTGCCTCCTGCCCATTTGTGCACATGCGCCAATAGTGGGGCAATGGTGCACAATAGGGTTGCACCATTAATCTCCCTGAACACACCCAAATTTAACATCTGCCCAGAAATGGAAGTGCAACCGTTTGCAGGAATTAACCTTTGTCTCTTTACCCGAAATGAACCATGCCGGCTAGTGCTCTGACGAAATCCACTCGCTACTGCTTTATGACCATTGTAACTCTCCTAATTCTTTGTGCCTGTATTTTACTGGTTTTGATTTGCAGTCTGTTTATGGTTCAACATTAGCATGCAGTCGACTGCCTGTTTTTTTTTTTTTTTTTTATATACTCCCTGTACTCCCTATCAGCACAAAGAAGCGTTGCCTCTCCTGACTCCACGGATGAATTTCTCAACGTCTGTTTTTGCTGATGTGTCTGGTGGACTTTGGCACACCTGCTCCGCTTGCAGCAGATTGTGTCTGACAACTGTGCTGGGTGGACGTTGGAGGTAATGTGAGGAGCTGGCTACTTCTGCAAGAGCAGCACGGCTCACGCAGGAATGACAAATCACTGTCGAGGCTCCTCGCTTCGCAGAAAGTCATAAGCAGACAAAGTGCCGGCCGTGGAGACGCTGACTGCGCCTTACGCTGTCCGCCTTGTTTTGATTCCGTTAGACCTTCAGACAATTATAAGTCATTAATGAGAGCCGCGTGACCTTGAGAACTGGGCTGCACCCTTAAAGTTACATAACATCACGCAAGCTACAGACCACCAGAACTTTTGACAACCTGTATAAATAAATTCTTTCCATATGTTCATAACTGGGGCAAAATAACTGAGACCTCCTCTTTAGAAGGAAAGAAGAAAAACCGAAAAACCTGCAGACCTGCGTGTGTGTGTGTGTGTGTATGTGTGATTGTCGGCCTGCAGTTTCTCTGTCTGCTTGTATTCAACCATTGCAGAGTGAGTTCGAAGGGTTTTTCTGCTCTTCCAAACGTTCTTCCTCCATATCCTCCCATTGTTCTGCATGAGACCATATCTGCTGATGTGGAATGGATTGTGCTTCTGTAGCCACATAATTCTTAGTGTATGAAAGCATACTGAAGTTGAATTATTCCTCTATTCGGTTGGATAACTTCTTGGAGCTCCGTGGCGGATAGTTGACATTCCTATTGTCATGCTTTGGGTCACTTCCAGACCAGCTTTCGAGAGTCGTGGCAGCAGAAATCTCAATTAGAGGGCGGGGTCGTCCGGCTGTACAGGCTCAGAGGCAATTAGATGCTGGTTCTGAGGGTTTGTCCGCCTGTAACGTGTGCACCTGGTGTCCTGCAGAGAGTTGGACGGGGGTTGGGGTGGTGGTAAGTGCCAGATTAGAAATTCTTTCCTCTGCGTTCACATCTGCCTGGACTCAACCGGCTCCGTCTGTTCCATTCCTGTAGTCCTCTCCTCTCTCCTCTTCTTTCACCAAAGCTCCCATTTCCTCCCCCAAAACCACGAGCTCTCTGGAGAGTGATGCAAACTGAAGCAGATTTTATAGTCATTAACAATCGGCTCAATGTCGAAAAGAATTCGTATCATGACAAGCTCTCTCTCTCTCCGCTCGACATCGCTGACCCTAAACCGCCACTCCTTACAAAACTGGGATGCTGCATGAAATCTACATTAGAACGTTAAGCTATGTTGTGTGAGTCGTGTAAACCTCATGTCTCTAATGGAGAATAATACATCAACTATATGTCAGATTAAACAGAAAGATGTTGTTGCATTGATAAAATTTGTTCCTGTTTAGAAACATCTTGGAACAGAAGCAACAGAAGATTAGAGAATTCAGACTGGAGACTGGAGTGCCAGTAGTTGAGTATTACTGAGAGCATCTCAGAGTGGACGACTGATTTCACAAATACAGAAGTGTATCTTTTAGAAGTCTAGGCCATAAACACTGAGCCTAACAGACCAGAGGTAAGGGAAGTGGACTTTGGGACAGATGATCACTGTTTGAAATCCCACTGCTGAGCAAGATCTTTGACCCCCAGCTCCTCAGACTCTGGATTTCACTATGAATAGGACGGATTAAATTAATTGTAGGATTTATCAGATTTAATAATCTTATTTAAGTTATATCATTAAAAAGTTCTCCGACGATTACTTGACATTCACACCTCAGTCTAATTGAACACACCTGTGTCTGTCATACAAACAAAATAAGTAGATACAGGGGGCAGCAGTCATTTCTGAGAATGATTAATTCTGAACTTAATATTGTAGAAATTGAGCAGATTACATCAGTGTGTCTTCATTTCACATTCATTTCACAACTTCCTCAATTTGAGAAAAGTTGAAAAAAAATATATTTTTTGTATTTAAAATTTATCCATTTTTTCATTTATGTTTGTATGAAGCCTTAGGATCCATTTACACATTTTAAAGTGAAAACGCAAATCTTTTGTTTTGTTGTTGCAGTCCATTTACCCAACATTGTTGCTCATAGTCACTGAAAACTCTTGAAATGTCAGAGGAAACGGCAGAAAACCCAACTTTTCTAAAATGCTGCTACTGTACATGCACATCATGGCCATAGTGAATAGGTCCTTACCTTCCAGAGTGGCAACATGATAACTATATTTTTTTCAGCATTTCTCTAACTAAATGAAGGAAGATGATCAAAAACAATAAGGTCAACAAGAGGCTTTGTTTTTAGAACGCTGCTGCTGTGAACTACAGTTTCATATATGAAAAAAAAAACAAAACACGGGCCACAGCTGGTGTAAATTTGGGAAAAGAGAAAGAACACCATTATTTTGAAGTCGCAAATCACAATATCGCATTACTCAGCAAAATTATTGCATGTTTTAATATTGTGCAACACTAGTTTACGATCTGTCGACGTGGTGAGCAGCAACTGATGAAACATGTTCATGATCGTGAATCATTATCTACAGTCTTACCTAACGTTTACACTGTTCCCGGCGGCCATGACATCCCCGTTTGGCGAAGCGCAGTGCTCCATGGGATTTTGGCCATTTTCATCTCCATATCCTTTACACTATATGTCTGACGGCCACGGCAATCACGGTTGTTGCATGCTGTTACTTTGATAGTCAGATGCATTGTGGGAAGTGGAGTTGTTTTTGTTGAAGCTGGAGCGGCGCAGCAGATGTGTGTGCGCTTGCTGAGTTCTGTTTTAAGTTCAGTGTCAGGAGAGGAATAAAAGGACTCACGTTCATCAACTACAAATGTCTTACCTGTTTCCCCCTTCATTCAACTCACCACGCAGTTACCCTGTGAAAAGCTTGTTACCAGCAGACACGAGCCACGGCTGAGTAAGTGAATCATATCAATACATATGATTCCCGTCCCACTACGGGCCACTTCCAAGTTTTGTAACGGCCTATTGCATACGCTCACGTTTTATAGCGTTTATCCCATTTTACTAAGGCCTGTTACGTTTCTCATCCACACCGTGACTGCCGTGGGAAATTTTTTGACAGTTTAAAATTCTGGCACCCACGGCAATCACGCCCTGTTACGTTTGCTCATCCCATCCCCCTGCGTTGTCTGACGTCCATCCCATTTGAAACTGGGCTGCCGTGGTTGCTGGGAACATAGTGTAAACGCAGCATTATGTAACATCCGTGATAAAACAACTTGATCTTCCTCTTAGCTTTCTTTAAAGGTCTGTGTTTTAAGAACGAGGACTCTTGGGTGTGTGTGCAGTGAGCGCTGGCTCGTGTACTTTGCCTCCACAGTGGAGCCACTGTAACGGAAAGTAGTGAACCTTTAATGCTGGCCGCCATACAAACATCGGAATCCAGCAGCTTCCTGTGCAGCCACAGACTGGACAGACAGCCCATTGCTGAACTTTCCCAACTGCCAGAATGACCTACAATGAGCACCTCGCCATCGCAGCTATGTCATTTCACAATGAAGAATTTGGCAAAACCTGATGAGGCAGCTTTTCCTTTACATCATAGTAATGGCCTGACAAATTAGTCATTTACCCGGAGAAGCAATGTCTGCAGAAGGGGGTGAAGGTGGCAAGCATGATAAATCTTACTTATCAGTCTTATAGGAGAGGTTTCATTGATTGCATGTGTATTTACTATCAACTTAGGCCCAGTCCCTTGGAGCTGCCATTACCTTTTTTCTGTAGGTCTTAGACATTAGGACACCAAAACATTTGTGGAAAAAAAGTAATAAAAAATATTTGCATAATAAAATGTTTTTGTGAAACTTCCATCATCTGCTACTAAAGAATAAGAAAAGCAAGTGAAATTAAGTCATGATTCTTGATCGCCGCCGAGCCAGCTTTCTCAACCACTGCTGTCTTGGCTGTGACAGTACAAAAAACCTGCACTGTGACTCCCTGAGCAAGACCCTCGACCAACATCTTCTCCCCCCCAAGCTCCATGCTGTGTGGCTGCTGCCAGTGCCTCCGTTTGGTGAAGAAAGTTCCCTTCGGAGCATTAATGAGGGACTCGAATGTGTCTACAGCATAGACATATTCTAGTAGATCATTCATTATATCTTGTAGACTAGTCTACACCGTGTACATACATATTCTACATATATGGAATGATCCAGTACAATATGTCTACATAGACGTATTGTAGTAGATCCTTCACAGTTGAAAATCCTCACAAAAGGCATCATTACATTACGAAAATGCAGCATTCCCTGCGTGGTCCGAAAGAAAGCGTTACTCCATGTCCGATGTCCCGGAGAGGGTTTGGTTTTCAACAGTGCAAAATTCTATAAAGGGTAAATGTGTCAACATCTCAGAGCACATCTGATGAAGGCAATTATGCATTTCATTGTTATTTTTTAATGTGAAAATAATTAAATTGACATGGAATATGGTGTCATAAGCTCTTCTTTGCATTGTTTACGCTACATTTTCAAATGAAAACAAAACGTTTGTTGCATTTTCGGTGTGCGTTTACACAACAACGGTGCTCTTTCTGCACATGCTAAGTAGATAAGAACAATGTTTGCCTCCAGAGTGTCATGATTCATAGTCCCCTGGGATATTATTCGTAATAACAATCCAACTTGGTTGTCAGTTCAAATGAAATTCCCTGAACTCCCATTGTTAATGGTTGGACGGTGTTGTTCTCTGCTGTGTGTGTGTTTGGTTTCATTACAAAAACAAACAACTCATGGCTTAACATGCTAACTACAGGATTTTCAGTATTTCAGCCATTTCCGTGGAAATGAATATCGCTTCAAAAATGTTGACATGTAATTGTGAAACAGTTCTGAAACAAAAATGCTAAAATTATGTGTAATGTACACAAACAGCACTGATGCTACCATGCTCACAGGCACTGCTAAGCTAAATGAATAACGTAGTAAAGTTTTGCACTTCCAGAGGAAACTATTGAGTCTGCATTTTGGATGAGATGTGTTGCAAGGGTTCAGAATGTGTAAATACAACAAAATAAAAGGGCCAAAGACTGTGAGAGATAAAATCATATTTGGAACCAGGTTTTGCCCTCCCAAGCTGCAGCTACTTTTTTTTAGACATGTCTCTACCTGCCCTCTGTGATGTGTCGGCCACACACAGCCGTGCTGCCACTGACACCTGCACAAGTCAAATAGTTCAACTTCATGTTTATTGGCCATTTGTGGAATGAAAAATACATTGGAAAAAAATGTGCAAGGAGCTCAGAAAGTGCGCTGTCAACTCAATCAGATGAGTTTTTACTGCAGTCGCATTTGAATAAATTCAGTTGCAAAGATGAACAGAGTTCGGGCAGCCAAACAAATACTAACAATTTTAAAGAAAATATATATCTATATTTTTTAATCAAATTTCTTAGTAGGGGACATAACAAAAGTGAGATATCAGTGATGCTGTCATGAAAACTAACCACATTGTTGTTATCAAAACTAGCCTCAAAGCCATGCTATCAGGGGGAGTTTGTAAAAACAGCCAGAATGCAACAGCTAATGCTATAGGAGTTTTCTATAGAAACCTGTATTTTATAGACATTTTCTGGACATTTCCCCGTATTTTGCCCCAGGAAGTTTAATTAAAAATGACTTCATGTTGAGATTATAATAAATTTCCCATCATTGTTTGGTTTTGCAAAAACATTTATTCTATATCTATTCTGCACCACTACAAAAAAAAAAGTTTAAAGTTTAAATGTAAAGGTTTTTGTGGCACTATTTTACCAGTCCCACTCATTCAAGACGAAATTGGGCTGTTTGTGGCCCCTGAACTAAAATATGTTTGTCACCTCTGCCTGAGAAGGTCTGACATAAACCAAAATTGTGTCTTTTAATATGAGGCCTTACACTACAGTCATTTTGAGTTCGTCATGTGACTTCGCTCCCGATATTTGTTGGCAGACTTGATTTACTTAGATTTGAAAATACATACTTTTTTCGTGTGCTTGGCTTCATTCACTGCTAGAGAGAGATGGATTTAATCCTCAGCCCCTCAGTAAATCCCACCCTGAGTACACTCCTTCTTGGCTTCAGAAGGATTACGAGCCCCCCTCCACATATTCGACAAAAGTGCTCAGTAATGGTTTGAGGGTCACGACACAGAGTTCAAAGAGTTGATTTGAGATTGTGGTCCAGTGGAGCCAGTGTGGGACCTGCTTGCTATGTTGGGATTGAGTCAGGTTCGCACACAAAGAGGACAAAGTGGAGACACTGGAAACTCGAAGAAATAGAAAATGCTGGTACCAACAGCCCTGTCCCAGCCGCTGCTACTATGTTTTATACAAGCGGAGGGAAATACCGTGACGAACAGTGAGTTTTAAGAAGGTGAAACAAAAGCTGACTGTGTGTATAACAACATTACTGCTGAACTGGTTTTGCCTCTTTGCTATAAATGTGCCAGATAGCAATAAACTCAGCTTATGACTGAGACTGGCAGCCTGCCTTCAGAAGTACTGAATCCACTACAGAGGCAAGGAATGGCAGAACACAAGAGGCATGTGTTGATCATACTAACAATAATATAATTGGCTATTCCATGCTGTCTTTGGTAAGACAAATCAAACATATTCAGTGAGACATTTGTTGATTATTGTGGCTCTTTTATGTAACCTCCATCCATCCATACGTTTGTCCCATCCATCACCTCTCTGCAGTAGTCTGTGAATAGATTAGGTGTAAATAGTCTCCTTCCAAGTCCAGTCGGGGATTTTCCATTGGATTGAAGTCTAAGATTTAACTTGGCTAGAACATTCACCTCTAAACTGTTTCTGGGTAGGTTGTGCTGCACACTTTGATTTATCGTCTTGGTGAACAATAAATCTTCTCCAAGTTGAAGTTCTTTTGGAGACAAATCAGGTTGTGTTTGGGATTTTTTTTTTCATATATATTGAGAGTATTTATTTTTTTTCTTTAGGGGCCCCTCTTGGCTAGCTACCTTGAAGAATCCCCAGTACATTATACTGCCCCCTCCATGCTTTGTGGTGGCGAGGAACAGTCTATAGTCTGATGATCCAAAAGCTCCATTTTGGTCCCATCAGACCGAAAAACTAAAGATCCTTTGATACCTTTGTGCTCTCACTCACAAATAACTTTGCTTCTTCTTTACTTTGACCCAATTTGAACCAGACATAACTGTGCTGTGGGCTGCAGATAACAATTATTTTAATAGTCCAGTATTTTATCGATTATTCTGGCAATTTATCGAGTAATCGGATACAACTTTTAAAAAATTTCATTAAAATTACTTGAACTTAATTTAGTAGTAATACATGGCAGAGAAACTAATAGAAGTCAGTTAAATGAACAACCAGTTCAATGCCTCTTAAGATAAACATTTATATTTTCAGACTTAACATACTTGAACTGGTAGCTGCTTCTTTAAAGAAAGACAGGAGTGCATTTAAGATTCATTGGCATATTCTGGATTTTAAAGATGACAAAAAAAAGTTGACAATGAAAATAAAAAAGTGCAAAAATAAACAACAGTAACGGTAATTTCACACTACTTTTTAAGAAGGTTTAAATAAGAATTAAGATAAAACTGAGGCATAATAATGAACATTAAATGTCTTTCTCCACACTGATGTGTGTCAGCTCTTTAAAGGAGCCTGTGGCTGCAATGAAGGAAAGCTAGCATATCAACATGCTCAGAACTGAGGCTTGCCCTGCGCTTGACTGAGCCGAGTGACTGGCGCCCATCGGTTTCAGCCTGATGCTTTCGTGATAGATGCTTCTTGGTAGCCGTTTTCCGGATAGACGTGGTGCGGGTCTGCAGGAGCCGACATGCAGCTCCAGCGAGGGACCGCCGCCTCTGGAGACATAATCCGCGGGCAGGCGTGCCGTCACCTGTCACCTGCGTGAGCCAGCCTCTCCAAAGTGCGCTCGTCTCCAGAGGTGTCGGTCC
>OMNM01015181.1:2920-18470 GCA_900302745.1 Parablennius parvicornis | reverse complement strand
AAAACTGAAACACAGAAGACCTGGAAAACAAGACACACGATAAAAACCCAATACAGTATATACACCAAAGCCACCAGGTGAAGACAATCACACACCTGTGACGTATCTCTCTGCCTACCCCTCTTTAGATGCAAACAGAGACATCGAGTTTTTCTAAATCTCCACTGTGACTGGAGTTTTCAGAAATCCTCATTTGTGGTGACTTGTAGCTGTGTTTATGTGAAATGCAAGGCCCAAATGTGGAGAAATATCACAGTTTAAAAAAAACTAAAACAAATACTCAGGTACATGTAAACATGGCCAGTCAAAGTCTTAAATTAACGCGAGAAACTAAACGTGAAACATAACAAAATCCAGATTGCATATGTCACGCAGGTTCAAACATTTGTCTTTAACCTAAAGTCTAAGAAAGTACATCTTTCCATTCCTCCAATCAAAAACATTTTGGGAGATATATGATAGTTTGGATTACACCATAGATAAGCAAATATGTAAGCTATTAATCTCTATGTTGATTCTAGTGGAGTTTGAAGGCTTAACTTGTGCAATAATATCATTTAGTGGTGGAGCCAATTCCCATCCCTTCATATTCATGTTGGCCAACTCAACCAGTGACTGGATTCTATCAGAATGTGATCACATCTGTCTGCTTCTCATCATCGTCTTGTCCATGCTTGCTTTTCTTAAATTTGGTTTTGAGTGTTATTGTGATTTTTTTTTTTTTTTTTTGTATGTCTTCATCTTTTCTCCATCGTCTCCTTCTCTCAGCCCGGACAAATTCCATCCTTCCTCAGGGACGCATTATGCATATTGGTTGCTCATATAACATCAAATGGCATTGCAAAGGTACCCATCATCACACACAGACACACACACACACACACACACACACACACACACACACACATACACACACACACACACACACCGACTCCACGCGCCCCACTTTCAATCAGTTGCACTTTGAAGATGCATTTATGCATCTGGTCAAATTGCCATTCACCATCAGCTCAGGGCTAATATGATAAATTGTGTGATTTTCAGGGCGACTGATTGATGTCCTTGCCCCTTAGCAAGTGGTGTAACGCTTAGAATTCTCAAAGAGGATATAGGTGTCGACACATGAAGGCATCGCATTTAGACATACTGCATGTAACACAGCTGCCACACTGGGAAGGATAATGTTCAAAGCCTGTGGTGTTTTTGAATGAATGAAAAAGTTTATTTTGCCCTTTTTGTTTGTGTCCGTATTGTATGTGATAAATGTTCTTTTTCAAAACCTTGCACAATAGTAGAAATCAGCTTCGTGCAGCTAGGGCGTGTCATTTTGGATGGTAAGAAATGTAAAAAAAGAAAGAGCTGGAGCCCACCAAAGCCACCATATTGGAAGGGTCCACCAACGCGGTGGACACCTTTATAGCATTGCGACACAGTAATACACAAACACATACTCTCCACCTCCATTCATGCACACTAACACACACACTCTCTCTCTACACAGCGTTTGCTGTTTAGTAGATTAAATCTCCGTATTAGAAGAGGTTTTTTATTTAGATGTATTGGTTTATGAAATAATTTCATATAGGACTGTTAGTATTTATTCTTGATCTTCACTGGTTTGTAACAGTCTGTGCTCATATCATACACCTTCCCTTATATTTAAGTATTGTTTTATTTTGCACAAAAATATTAACTAACTTAAATAAATTCTTTCAAAAGAGACAGATAGTTTGGCAATGAGCAATTTTCACATTCTCCAGTGGTGCCCCTTTTAATTATTAATGAATAAATAACACATTTATTCAAATTTATTATTTTTTATTAATACATTAGTAATTGGTCAATTACTTTAGGAGTGTTAATGATTAAATGACAATTTACTTGATATAATAATTAAAATTTTTCATTGATAACTTCCAGTGATTTATTACTTACAGTACAGTAATTTACACTGATTTAAGTAAATCCCAACAACATGGATGACTGTAAAGCAACACACCACCAGGTGAAGTTTCCAGATGACAAGGTGCCACCACAGGATTATGGTTGTGAATTTTTTTTTTCCACCTGCAGAGGTGGTAAATTCTAATTTTAATCCTTAGTGCCTCGACGGTGATGCTGGATCAGTACAAATATCTGGGTGCTCTACTTGACAACAAACTCATGTTTGATAAGAACACAGGGGAATTAACCAACACCAATATTTCCTCGGGAAGCTCTCCATAGTGTCAGCAATACCATCCCCACATTTTACACTTCATTTGTTTTTAGTGCTTTAATGTTCTCCTGTATCAGCTGGTTCAATTTGCCAACACTGCAAAATATAGTGTGACCCGTGAGGATCAACAGCATCTTCTCTGAAGCTGTTGGCCACTCCCCGAGGTCCCTGGTACAACTGTATGAACAGCAGATCTGCAGGAAGGCCAGGAGCATCATCTGGGCAACTACATCCTTCTTCCTTCAGAATCCTGATAATGTCTACATCTTCCCAGACTATGGGAATAATGGAAGGAAAGCAACCTTTGCTCCAATGGCAATGTGCCTCCTCAACACTTCTCCACCTATGGCGTCACTCTAAGTGACTGATATTTATTTCAGGACACACAAGGTCACTGTACACAATGAACATATTGAAAGACAGCTGAAAAATCAGATTAAAAAAAAAAACAGTAAAAATATAAACAACATTCAGGGAAACAAATGATGGATTTTAACACAATTAACCGAGTACAACCAGAGGGGTATAAAGTGAGCCAGTCCAGGGGCGTGTTGGACAGTCCAATGGATACTAATCTACTAATCGGTGGAGGAAGAATGAGTTTCGAGAAGCTGTCTCTCACTCAGTTTGAGGAAGAGGAGAATGTATTTATTTTTTTATAGGGCTGGTTGTTGTGCAATCTTTTTAACTGCCCCTCAGGGGTAAATACAAATCTTCTGATTCTATTTCTCAAAAATGTGGAAACAGCCCGTTTTGAAATGAACACAAAATGCAGAAAATCTAAGCATTTTACAAACCCTGGTTGTATGAATCTCCTGGACTGAATTAATGTATTCATATATATTATTTACTTCTCTCTGCTTATAATGTATGTGCATTGAGTCGATTAGAGAGTGTCAGATAGTTGGTAAGTGGGAGAGGCTTAAAAAAAAATTTGTTTTGGCAATGATTACCATGGCTACAAAGCAACAAATATCATACAACATAATTTGATTTTGTCCAAAGTGTTATCTTTGAGACTCAGTACTACAGGGGTGGATTTGTTTGATCGACAACAAAGTGGATAATTTGATTCTATGCTTGATGCTGTGTTTCAATCCTACTCAGTATTATAGAAGGTAATCTGATAATGCCAACCTTAGAAGTTCAGTTCTTATATCCACTCTATTTTATGGGCTAATGCACTGAACCCCAAGTTTCTCTCAATGGTTCACCAGCACTGTTCACGGCAGCCGTCAAATTGGCCTGTGAATGGCCAAGTGTACTAAATAAGTTGTTATCCGAATCATCTTTGGGTGATGGCTTGTCTGACAGTTTAAACTGGGTGTGTTAAGTGGCCTCATGCAGCCCCGAGCTGCGTATTCCCTAATTAAAGTTGGATGACCTCATGTAATCATTTTTGTAAGACGACATGAATCGCTTTCCAAAATGACATCAGTCAGAGACGAGGCCAGAATGCATGATCATAGGTTACCTCAGATGTACTACACTGTCTGCCGTAGTTTAAAAGCTTAGTCCAAAAAGTTTTTTTCTGCAATTGAGAAATAAGGAAAAAACTACTCATTACTTCCAACGTAACATCATAAAATTGAGCTTTTAAGTTCACATTTCTGACAACAACAACACGAACACTTGTAGAGGAGTCTATCATTGTCTTGGTATTCTGATCTTTGACTGTTCTGGTGATTAAAGTTGTGGTTTTGATGGCAGTATCACGTATTTAAGAGCCAAATCTAGTAGAATTATAGGTCATTACATTCTGCAGGCACTCCATCATTACCCTAAAAAGCAATGGCTTGTTAATTATTAGCTCCTGTGCTCCTAAACACACTGAAAATGCTAGAAATGGCCTCAATTTTCACCGTCTTGTTTACTGTGTAATTAAATCCAATACGCAGCCCTGATCAGGCTATGATAGCAGCTCATCAGTGATCCCTTGATCCCCTTTTCTGATAGTCACTAATTTTATGAGCGTGACTAAACTAAACACACATTCTAGACTAAAGCAATGCAACTCTTGATGGGAAAAGACAATGTTTACACCTTCCAGGTACATTAATTACCGACAAAAACACTGAAAAGAAGGCTTTATGTTGCCCTTGCTTATCTATTTCCAATAGAATGCTCAGGAAATGCAGCTGGCTGTCTAAACGACTTCCTTACGTTCAGGAAAATCGGCTACGCTCTGACAGAACTGATTTGACATGTTTATTTTATCATAGAAAAAAAAGCTAATGCTAGATAAATGGGATGTTTGTGCACGTCAAGCACACTGCGATTGAAAAGCTGGTTAAAAGCGGTTTATCGGCTTGTTGAGCAGGCCCACAGTATTGACTCCTGCCAAAGTGAGGCCCCAAGACCGCATGAGGGATTAAGAAGTGGCAGCCGGATTGGCAGGAGCATGAAAGGCCAAATGTAACGTGGGTAAATATACATCACCAGTGTGGACAATAGAAACCTTGGTTAGAGACACACGGCATGTAGTTGTGGGGAGTCTCAAGACAGGACCCACAACATAGTGAAGATGTTGGGGGTTTAATTCAGACAAGGTCTTTCTCTCTGCAATTTGCATGTTCTTTCTATGCATACGTGTGTCTCTAGCTCATGCGGTTTCCTTCTACAGTCCGTCGAGAGACAATCGCACCTGTATTGGTGATCTGGACTCCATAATTGATGCAATATTCATGTTTTGAGATGTGAGGTTAATGTCTTCACCTATTGGATGGATGGATGGATGGATGGATGGATGGACGGTCCAAAGTACACTCGTGGATCAGCTTTTATGGTACATGGCTTGAGCCTTGGTGTTACTAATCTTTTCATCTAACAAGAATCAAAGTAAGTTCTTACTTGATTCATCATCAGGTTAAGCAATGAAACCCATCAAGAGTTAATATTGAGGTTTGTCTGGTGCAACCAGCACACAACAGCATGTCTCCCTAACAGTGCAAATTGTTCATAAGTCATTTAAAATCATCATAAAAAAAGTGCTGCTAATCTCAGAAATGGACTCAAAGTCAATCACGTTTCAGCAGATGTTTTTCCTCCAAATGGTCAAATTGATTCTGATTGACCATAACTTGTAACTTTTTTTGGTAAAATGTCCAATTCTACTTCTTGTTATGTGGCTTTTAATCATGCATCTAAATTGAAGGAGCAATCTAAATTGAAGGAGCGACAGTCCTTTCATTTCATTTTTAGAGAGGATGTCATAAGGACGGTTATATTGTTCTCTTTGACAGAAGGTGCAGAAATAAAGCTAGAGAATTGGGGTACTTTGTGTTTTCATTCAATTGTTTTCATTCACTGGTAGACCTGTTTTGTATGCATAATGCATGATCAATATCTACAAATAAAGATCTCAAACTGGAATTTCACTCACACACACAAAAAAAAAAGAATAATCAAATAACCATACCAAACAGCCAAATCGGATCTGGCTGATATCATTTTGAGTCAGTGACAGCTTCAACGACTTGCTGTATGTAATTCAGAAGGCCCTTTTTTAAGAGGCTGGTGAAAGAACCATTTTGTGGGAAAATGCTTTAAAATGCTGGCACACCAAAATAATTACAGTACAATTTTGTAATTATCAGTAAAGACGTTGCAGTCAACACAGCACTGTTAGGCTTTACAAGCAAAGTACATGGTTTTTTTCTGAATGTATTATTCTGAATTCTGGTATTTGGCTGTTTTTTTTGAGAGGCTGTTTATGTTTTCTCAAACCTGTCAACACTGACAGCACCACTTGTAATCTGTTCGCAAATTGCCGTAAGTGCTGCTTTTCTGAGAATTGAAGAATAAAAGTTCCCATTTAATTTCTGTCACGTTGTATTTCTTTATTCACCAGGACTTGAAAAGAGCTTTATGTCATTGTGTTCAGTTTTTTCTAAAGAAGCATTCCGTAAACCAATAATCCCTTCCTAAGATAAGTTGCTTTTGTTCAATTGATTGCAAAACAGAGCTTTTATGTTGAATAACGAACGATAAGGAGCAACCAGTTTTGGACTTTATTGCTTAATGTTAGCCAGCTAAGTTTACAGCAGTTTGTCTATCGTGCAAAAAATGTGTTTTTTTTGTTTGTTTGTTTTCTGCGTTTGATGGCGGTTTTCCTACGTTATATTACAACGTGTATGGTTAACACATCCATGAATCTTTCCACTGTATTCAATGAAAAAAAAAAAAAATCTAAAACCACTAATGTTCAGAGCTGAGGTATTCAAAAGAAGTACAACTGTGAGAGCATCTTCTTGATTTTAATATGACAATATGTTGCTGTTGCATTTTGGCATATTTGTTGTTGCCTTGCTGCTTCTGCGATTGCGTTGCCGCTTTCGGGGCTCTGTAGAATACAAGAAATAACATCAATTACAGACGTTCACACCAAAATGTATTGTGATAAAAAATATTAAAGTGTCTTCTCTTCTGAAAATCAATATAACGTCATTAGACACTATAAAGTTTCCCAAAAATGGATCTCAAATGATTTAAAATTCAACATTTTTCAGGTTTGTTTTAAAAAGACAATGTAAGCATCCCTTCCTTGATCAGCAGAAAATTTTGATTTATTGTTCAGTCTGACTTGTGACTTGTTGAGTGTTAGTGAGAACTAGCACCAAGGATTCTTCATGATCTTTAATCTGGGAACTAGATTCTTACAGCAAACCAAAAAAAACATGTCATTTAAAAGTAAGTTTTATAATTTGTCTCTTCATAGAATTAGAACCCAAGTCCCATAAATTTAAGTGTTATCATCAAGCTTCCAGCTCCGAGTAGCCTCATCCCTTCTGTTTTTCCGTACTCAACATTTGGGCTTCTCTTCTTTGTCCACAGACTTCTCAAAACACTATATTTCAAGTGAATAATGTTACTGACAGAATGTGTATGCTGTAATTTAGGCTCTAGAATTGAAGCTAACCGTAAAAGTAAGAATGCCTCCATAGAAATACGATTAGATATCCTGCCACTGGTGCAGAAAACTCCTCAGTACATTTATTGATATGTCCTTCTAAAGTCACTGTTCCATTATTTCATAACATGACATGTGCACTCAGACATACTGTGTACAATGCAAACATGCTGGCTCTTGTCCAGTAAGCTGGTTAATCTCTTCCGGTGAATCCAGCGTACATGTGCCCTCTGGTCATATGAAGCAAATCTTAAGAGAGATATTGCATTCTCAAATTTAAGCCCAAGACCTTCCCGTGGAAACCACTGACTGAGCCTGCAGAGAATATCTGCTACAATGATTCTCAAGACCTATCGAACATCCTGTTCATCTGTGTGTGCATGAATGGGATGCAACTGTCCCTGCTGCGTGCAATCTAAAGCCAGCAAAGGAATGGCAGACAGAGCCACTGACAAAACAGCTCATTATGTCGAAAATAACTCATTAGTGTGAAAGAATCCATACACATACATGCTAGCTATAAACTTTCTGAGTTTATTATAGTGTGTGAAAGATGAGTAAGTAGTTACTTTCAGGATTGTTAGCTAGCAGCCACATGGTGGTGTAATGGTAATGGATGACGTACCTAATGGCAAGAAGGTTGTGGATTAGAATCCAACATTGGAAGTGCTGTTGTTTGCATGGCAGGTCACAAGCTGGTGTTCTGTTTTTCTAACATGACATATCCCTTATGGAATCGTCACTGCTCCAGATGACGATGTAGTAAATGTACACTTTGTTGGAGGAACACCAACAAAGGAACACAAACAAAGTATACCCTGTGGCTGTAGTGTACATGTGCAGTACTGCACACATCTGTAAAGTTGTGTTTCCATCGAGACAGAGACTATCGCGTTTTGAAAACATGGATGGACCTCCAGAAGCTTTTTCAGCATAGGTGCCATGAAATCAAGTTTTACCAGTTTTTACCAACTTCTAAATGTTCTTTGTCCCGTTTGCGTGACAATGTTTCAACGGAAAAAGTTTTTTTACAGTTTCATTTCAGAAAAGTTTTGAATTTACACACCGTTTTCAAAACAACGCCCCTTTAATTGACAATAGCAGAAATGCTGAGAACGATGTAGGTGGCATGCAAGGTCACAAGTTGGTGTTGCTTGTTTTTGCATTGACACCAAACACCCATAAACTATGCATACTGATCGCCATGACACTCTGGAAGCCGCCATTGTTACTGTCCATCTACTCGCGCATGTGCAGAAGAACTATGCACTACAGATGTTGTGGTCATGCAGTAGCAGCATTTCAGAAAAGTTCAGTTCTCTCCCATTTCCAGCTCAATCGTCAGTTCAAGGTTTACTACCCAGGATTCACCCACATCCATCCATGTCCTGATATAGAGTTGAGAATCAATATTCTTGTCCAGTCTAAACCCACCATGAAGGGAATATGTGAGACCTTTGAAGTGGGGTAGCATGAGATGCTTTATACACGGTGAAGGTATTGTGTGCAGTAAATGAGGGCTGAATCGTCCCCAGATTTCGAATCGCATGAGGCAGTGAGAGGCTTAACAATCCACTGCTTAACCCTTTAGAAGACGGCGCCATGTGGAAATCAATATTTCCTGAACTCATGATGGCCTAATGGTGAGAGAAGCGGACTTGGGATGGTAAGTTTGTAGCACTGTGACTCACTGAGCAAGAAGAAGTTTGCAAAGGGGATGAATAAAGTATGATTAATTATAGTTTGTTTAATGCATATCTTCCATGTTTATACTAAGGAAGTTTCAAGCGACAAAATTTGAATATTACTCGTCTACTATTACTATTTTTCCCGCCAAACAAAAAAAAACAAAAGAAGCATAGAAAGAATATAGTCAAAATTCTCGCATGTTTCAAACATTGTATCGTGTGTGTTAACAGGCATTTGAAGATGGTAATCACAGTTTTTAACAACTATAATAGATTTTCAATGCCACTGAGGTAAGACCAGTCTATTTCATTTGGGTACGGTAAAATCAGTCTCAATCCATTAATTTTCCCAAGCCCTCAGCTTCAGCTATGCTGGGAGAACCATTGTCAGAAAGAGCTATATTATGTTTTCAGATAAGCGCTGAAGCAGAACATTCTGCCAAATTACACTGGTTTAGTGAGCCGACGTTTGTTCGTTTTTCACAACTTTAAAACTCCCACAACGCGATTAATGTGCTGTGAAGACAAACTGCTCTCTAACGACGCAGACTAATGACAGAATCACAGGCTGCAATGGCTTGGTCCTGTCCTGAAGCTGTTCAATGACAGGACACCTAAAGTCGCCATGAGATGAAGTGGAAGGAGAAAAAGAAGCAAAACCACCTGGTGAAGAAAAAGCTAGAAGAGGTTGGTCTATCTTGAGGTGAAGTGTGAGCCAAAGCTCAGGCTGAGTGGACGAAACTCTAACCTTAACATTCAAGTGCAAGATTCAACCTTTTAAACGACTATTCACACACATCCCCAGTTCTTTTTGCTATTTATCCAAACCGGGGTCAATGTGTCCCCATCTACTGCATATGATTCATCGGCTTCAAATGCATTAAACAATCTTTGCAAAAGCTCTCTAAAACCATCTGCTTTCATTTATTGAAAGCACTTTCCCACTTTAGTCCATCATGTAACTCGTCTTTGTTCTATTCTCATAATGAAAGCGTGCAATTTAGCCCACTGCTTAATCAATGCATTGTCACTCTACTGCCTCGCAGCAGCAAACAAAGGCCAAACACAATGTTTAGCTTGGAGCAGCCGCTGTGGCAGCTGCCGATGTGTGATGGCGGCGCTTAGGCAAGCTGCCGCAGCGGTGGGTAGGTGACACTGACCCTGGCGCTCGTTCATTTGGAAATATCAGTCCTTAGATCAGTGCCCGATTCATTTACCCTCTGATTGATTTGTTGCAAATGTTGGTTTGTGTCAGCAGTGTTGTCGTGTCGGTGTGTCTTGAGTCACAGTATTGCAGTTCAGCCTCTGTTGCATGGAAATAGATGGCACAGTGTAACCTCAGAGAGAGAGAGAGAGAGAGAGAGAGAGAGAGAGAGAGAGAGAGAGAGAGCACATTTCCTGCATACCTCCGTTACCCACTAGCGCTCCGTTTTCTCCTCCCTCCCATTTCGGGCTTCTGAGCGCAAATGGCTCACCAGCAGCGTCTTCCTCCCTCTCTTGTTCTCCCTTCTCTACCTCTGGCACTCTCTCTCAGTCAGAGGGGATCCTCCGTAACAGCTGTAGCTCAGTGTGATCCTCACTTCTCATCATCTTTTCACTGACGGTTTTTTTTCCTTTCTTTTTTCTCTCTGAATTCAGTTTGTCAGCTGCTGATATCGACGTTGACATTCAGTGTTTGAATTCTTACCTGTGCAGGAGAACTTTTCATGCTCCTGTCAGTGCACCCCTATTGTTAATCCAGACTCTTCGGATTGTGTTTATCTTTCATGATGAAAGGCTTTCACTCATAGTGGATCATTCATCTCGACTTTTTTTTTTCTTTCCACTTCTCAAGACTTCTGGGTGGTCAAGTTTTTTTTTCTCTTTCTCTTTTGTTCCACCTGTGCCTCTGAAGACTCCCCTGAGAGTTTTATGGAGTGTGAAATTTGTCCAGTAAGTGAGAAGTTTGGATGGAGCAAAGTGGGACAAAGCATGGCTGATGGGACGGCAGCTGAGTGTTGAAGCTTTCTGTCTAGGAAGGCAATCCAGGTAAGAATCGATATAATTCAACTAATTTACACATGGGATTTCAACCAAGAATGTGCATTTGAATGTGTGTGCTAAAAGGGGCTTATGGTATCATCAAAGCATGCCACATATTAGTGAGAGAGAAGGGGAAATGTCATAGCAACACAGTCTGACTTCAACTCTAGTACCGGTGCTGTTTTAGACATGGTTACCTCATGTTGGAGGAATCAGTGGGTTCTGTCTGAATCGTAACAGCTGCAAATTAGTCCAGATTAAGATGAAGACCCCTGTCACTTCGGAAAACATTTTCATATCATTCACACCTTTTCTTTTTTTTTTTTCCTGTCATGCAGGTTGCAAAAAATTAAGTTAGATCAATGAGGACAGAAGAATTGGCTGAAAAGATCAATGATGTGTGTTAAGGAGGGTTCATGCATTTAACAGAGTTTGAATAAATCTTATACAAAAGCATAATTGGCAAGGCATTGACATAATCTATCATAAAACAAGGCTATCTCTCCCAATGCCACATCAATAGTCTTAAAGTTTTAAGTGTTTTAGGGGCTTTCAAGTCTTTGGAGAGCAAATGGACATATGTTTCTGAGCTTAAAATGTGAGTTATGTTGTCCATATTGTCTTGGGAAATGAGGATGTAATTCATTGATATTCAGAAATTTGCTCAATGATACTCATCACTACCCAAAATGTAACATCTCGGCAGTGTCAGATGTTTCTTTTTCAAGTGCATCTGCCTGATATGGTTGAAAAACTTAAGCAGAATCCAGAATGATTTTCTCCCCTGTAATGTGGACAGTGCGGCTGCAGCCTAGTTTATATGACAAACAGGTTCAGAACATTTCCATCATCTCATTTCATGGTCCATCTGGGGGAAAAATAGCATAGGCTGCTTTGTAATACTTACAATAGAATTAAAGTTCCAACAGTTTTTCTTTCAATGCTGTGCTTAAAGCATGTGAATATAATGAGGGATTTCATCCTCCTAAGTTGGTCACGGTTTGGTTTCCATCTCAGCAGTCTGAAGTATTTGAGAATGTGACATGCAGATTTTGCAAATGACTAGTAGAGATGGAGGCTGTAAGGAGCTTTGCATTGAAAGCAAGCTCATTAAGTCAATCTTTGATGAACAAGGGGAATATAAATAGGACAGAGTGTGCCAGAATGTGCCAGCGTAGCATCTCCATTTGTATAAAACCTGCTCACTCAAACAATTGCCCAAGTGTCAGATAGAAAATCTTCTCAAATGTCATAATTTCAGTCATTTTTGTTCCCACTCAGAAATGACTACCGTGTCCATGGAGCCTGTAGGAGTCCTGGTGGAAAGAGGCGCCAACGCCACCGACCCACCGCTGAGCTCCCATGAAGATACGGCCGCCACGTTCACCATTGGCACCATCCTCTCCATCATGTGCCTTGTCGGAGTCCTGGGGAACATCTACACCCTGGTGGTCATGTGCCACTCCATGAGGACGGCGGCCTCGATGTACATTTACATCATAAACTTGGCCCTGGCAGACCTGCTTTACCTTCTCACCATCCCCTTCGTGGTGTGCACGCACTTCCTCAAGGGATGGTACTTTGGGGACGCGGGGTGTCGGATTCTGATCAGCATGGACTTCCTCACCATGCACGCGAGCATCTTCACACTGACAATCATGAGCACGGAGCGCTACTTTGCCGTGCTGAAACCGCTCGACACCGTCAAGCGGTCGAAAAGCTACCGGAAGGCTATCGCCCTGCTGGTGTGGGTGGCCTCGCTGATCCTCACCTTGCCGATGATTGTGAGGATTCAGCTCATGACGGTGGGCAACAAGGCCATGTGCCAGCCGACCTTGTCGCCGTCATCCTACAAGGTTTACATCTCTTTCCTATTTTGCACTAGCATTGTTGCTCCGGGACTGATCATCGGCTATCTCTACATCCAGCTGGCACGCACTTATTGGATTTCACAGACGGAGACCTTCAAACAGACCAAGAAACTGCCTAATCAAAAGGTCAGTGAATCAGAGGGTAGTATTTTTCATCACATGTGGTTGCATTTCCCAACAGCTCACTCTCTCGTGGTGCTCTTTGTGTTTTACCACTCATCATTGAAGATTTATGGGCTGAATTACTATGTGTGTTTGATCAGCCATTTATGATTACCCAATTCCAAAACCAACAAGTTTTCTTGGCTAAACTCCTCAATATAATTCATCAGTGCCCTCCTACACTGTTGCAAAACCTAAAATACTGTTGGCTGACAGCACTGAAGCCATGTATTGAGGAAACTATTTCGTCAATATTGGGTGATGATTGAAGATTTGTTTAGGGCTGGGCGATATGGCTTGAAATTTCAAGCATGTGCGGTAATGATATATATTTCAATATATTATTTTCTTCTGCATATAAAACAAAGTGACTGGACCTACTGACCAGATATATTTCAACTCAAAAACTTCAGAATACCATTTTAGGAACATTTATTGCACAACACATATTCAAATAAATGCGTTTAATGCTTTTGTTCTTTTCTACGGTTACCCCAGTTATTGTGCAGTTAGCACCTGTTGGTTTTTCACTTAAAAAGTATTAGTATTAAACCAATTCTTAAAGTATTCAACAAAACATTTCATATTTTTCAGCAGTTTGGTATACAACACATTGCAAAATATTCAACAAGCTGTTGACTAAATTACAGGCAGGACTAAACTCGGGGGAAGTGTTCGGTTCACTGTCACTTTAATGACTTTTCACTCAGTCAGCATCTCGGCAGGGATGAAACCTGCTGCAGCCATCAGCTTCATAAATAGAAAGGAAGGTAAAAGCACAACCAGGGCAAAAGGAGGGGTCTTATCCTGTAACTCGCAGGTCCGTAATGTTCTTATTGGCAGCTCTTGTATCAGCTGTTTTGACCGGGGTTTCCCGACAGCACTGTCATCGCCACTGATAAAGAGCAGCTATTTAGGATAATGTAAGCACGGTAAGCGTTCTGTCGTCACTGCTCTCTGCTGCAGGTTTTTTCTGAATCCCCCCCCATTCCCCAACTGCACACGCTGAGACCAAACTGGTTACAATTTGCTTCATAGCAGGACTAAAGACGGATTCATTTTGTCTTATCAGTGTGATTAACTACATGACAAATGCTTCCCTTACCTTGCCTGACAGGCTCTTTGTTGGGGCTTTAGAGGGAGATTAAAACTAAAATAGAGAGTCGACTGGCTAACAGAGGAAAGTGCTTCGACTTGTTACAGGAATAATCCTCTCAGTGTTGTTATCATTGCTTTTTAACTGGGTTTTTGAAGTTTCTGGGGCAACAGTTGGCTTTCAAAATAGGAGTCTCTCCACAACAATGACATTTGTCCAGTTAAGCTATAACATGTGATAAATGTGTAACTGAGTTTGTATATTTAGTACGTCATTATTTGTGCTTTTTCTCTTCCAATTTTAAGCAATGGTGTAATCTTTCCATTCTTTTCTTTTAATCACATGTTCATCCGTAGTCAATACAAGCAGCTTTCGAGAAGTGGATCACTTGGTGACCTTCGAATTTTTGGTGTTTTGGTGATGAACTGGTGACCAGTCCAAGGTGTACCTGGGATCAGCTCCAGTGACCCTGAACTGGATAAAGTTGTGTCAAAGACACATGAATAAATGCAATATTTAAAAGAAATGAATATCATATTTGGTGTGGTCTGTTGGCAAAGTACCTTTAATTAGTATGCAGGGGATGGAAACTGCATCCCTTGGCAGAAGAAATAATTAAACAGAGCTGGGTTTGTGGAGAGCACGGGGATGGTCGATCTTACTTAAAATTCTTCCGCATATTGTCCTGTACTTAACACATTAAAAAAGCAAACAACCTTCTTGACCTGTTTTTTAAAAAAAAAAAAATTTTTAATCAATATTATTGAATCAATGTCGTTTGAGTCATGGATTTTTCCATCCAGCCAACACCTCAACCAGAAAAGTAGTCCAATATGCACCTAGAGAATTGTCTTGTTTCTACATTATTCCCAAAAGCAGTGAAATTTGAAACCATCTGTGGTTAAGAAAAGCTCTGGGTCATGTATTTAAGCAGGAATATTAAATACACTTAATCCTTAAGGAAGCAGGAGGTTTTGCTCATTTGAATAATCCAAGGTTTTTGAACAATAAATGAAACAGAAGTCACTCAGCTTTCATTAAGTTTCATTAAGGGTAAAGAGAGTAGTTGGGTCGAACTGAATATCAACCAAACTCAAACCCAAAGAGTCCAGTTTATAATGTCACATGTTTTCCTTCATTGAATCTATAAATCTGATCTCGACATGCAGAAGCTCTGATGAGGAGAAGTGTTTGGTCAAGTTCTTTGGAGATCTATATGAATGCACATGACTTATCCCAAGGTGTTCATCCAAGTTAACTGCTTGTCATTAATGCAGCCATTCTTCCTGTGGTCTTCCTTCTCCAGGTGCTCTACTTGATCTTCACCATCGTGCTCCTCTTCTGGGCGTGCTTCCTGCCTTTCTGGATCTGGCAACTGTGCCAGTTCCACCCCTTGCTGTCGCTGTCGCCTAAAGCCAAGCGCAACATCAACTATCTGACCACATGCCTGACGTACTCCAACAGCTGCATCAACCCGTTCCTCTACACGCTGCTCACCAAGAACTACAAGGAGTACCTGAGGAAGCACAAGCGGTCGTGGTCGGCCGGCAACTACTTCAACCGGCGGAGTCGGTTCCAGCGCTC
>OMNM01015174.1:8024-18277 GCA_900302745.1 Parablennius parvicornis | reverse complement strand
CTCTGCAAGGATTACACCCCTAATCTACACTGTCACTCTGAATGAGCCCATAGACACACACTGCACTGAGGGGTGTGGGAGCTGTCAGCTCTTATTATTGCACATGGTAAAGCCTCATACATGCACACAGACACACATGCACGTATGCACATATACTCCTTTGCACGTATTTGTAGACCCCTCTTTTAAAATTGATTTTGGCACAGTTTACATACATTTAGCTTAGTTTTCACTTCTCTCAGTCCTGATGGCTGGTTTTCTTATCTGAGTAGATTGTCTTTCTCGTATTAGTAGGAACATGAGGGAATGTGAAGATCTTGTGTCTGTGGCCAAAATGTGAAAGACATAGAATACTTTATCTATGTTTATGAACTCCATCTCTGAGGTTTTATGAGCAGTTTTTATATATTCATGCCAATTGAACAAGTTTCCTGCAATATAGTTCATGATATTCATTTATATGTTGCAGTCAATGGTGAAAAAAATTATACTCTAAACTTATATAAAAAAAAAAAATTATCAAATTAAATTTGCATGATTTTGATTATTTTCTCAGAACAAAAGCAAAACCGATATTTTTTAGAAAATGAAATGGAGAAAATAATTTAATTGAGAGGGTTGTGCAATTTTATATTGGACTGCATACAACTGCAGAACTTCAGAAGACACATTAAGAAAATAAAACAAAACAGGTCCACTAGATAATTTGTTTTCAGTCTGGGGAAAAGGTCAGGTTACAAAAACATTATGCACTCCCTCCCTGGCAAAACAATAAATAAATAAATAAAAATAAAACTCTCAATTTTCAAACTATGTGGCCCCGGTTTGTTTGCAGGATTAACGTGAACAATGTGTTTGGTAACATGATGAGGTGAGTTATTTCCAAACTTGTCATGATCCCTCTGAAGCCATGAAAATCACAATAGTCTGTAACAGGATGAGGCCTGACCTTTCAGGGCTTTGTCCACATTGTATACTATGATTCTGAGCAGCTTCCAGAGTCACTGATAACAGGGTGTGTTGTTAATTATTTACTTTACAGTTGTCAAAGATCCAACTTGTCACTGAGTAAAGTTATAGATATCTGCAGAGCAAATGAGGCATTTGGGAGTTATGCACAAAAAAGCCACAGTGAATAAACTGGTAAATGTAAATTATCTAGTAATATGTAGTTTACATGTGGCTTTGAATTATCCTGTATGTTTTACTCTCAAAAACGAAACAACAAATGAATTTAAAAAAATGCTTGGAAAAGGCATCCCTCAATTTTCCAAAGATTGTCCCCTGGGGATGTCCGGTCAACAGTTTGAGGACCCCACTGGTCAGGGTGAGTATTGATTAGATAACAGATAAGGCTCTTCTAAATTAACATTACTGATTAGTTTTATGTTGACCAAGTGATCATTCAAACATTTTACATGTACTGTGACTACAGCATATCATTACTATATTTTCTTCTTAATCTCTACTCTAGTCAAGAGTTGGCATTTTGGTTACTATTTCTCAACGTGTAAATCCATCCTTTACCTCATTCTCACAAAGAAAAAAGAACTGGAGCATCAGTGTAAAAACTGTTGCAAAGACAGTGCTGCTTCCATTGTGTCCTGTGCTGAATATATTTCACATATTACATACACAAAATGCAATTTTGTGTATGATATGACATACATTGTCTGTCCTGTCAGTTCTATGTTCCTGCAAAGAAACAAATTGTTCTGTTGTATGAATCTGTAGCTATTACATTGAACTGACCAGACCCCGTGAAAGATGTCCAGATGATGTGTTTATATACAACATTTACTACCCATAACTGAAATTCCTTTGCATTATCAGAGGGGAAGTATTAGCTTACATGTACATGCAGGTGAAGCTGTAACATCCCCATAACTCTGTACGTTTGTAGAGGTCACCGTCATCTTGTGATGCTCTCTGGTCCTATAGGAAGTGACATTATTACCTGGTCCACTCAGGATTGTAAGTGATTGAGTTGTGCTGTAATGTGACACTGTATTGAGTTAGACCCAGACAGGTCACGCCAACCCTTCCCTCCTCATCAGCATCACCACGACGTAAAAACAGCCCACTCACTCAGATCAATGACCCTCATATACATACATTTGCATACTAACCTAATGGATCTTTACCTTGATCGGTCCTGACCGGCACGTAGACATTCAGCTGCACTTATTTTGTCACACGCTCACTGGACAAGTCATAACACGTCATTAGCTCAGTTTGGGTTGTACTACCTGCTGAAAAATGTCAAACTGGAGTGGAAGATTGTTAATTATTAAAGCAAATATTTTACCCACCTTTTGTGGTTATGCTGCTGTTGAAATTAATGAAGCTACATTCAAAACTGCAAGTCCTTTCAGGCTGAGGTCAGCAGTGGTAAAAAAAAAAAAGTAAGACAGACTGCTTGTAACTCAGCAGGGCTGTTCAATGGCTGAAAGTATAAAGCATTTGCGTGGCTCTTGAACAAAGCTAAAAAGGGTTTTTTTTAGTGTGTACATCACTCAGCATTCTTTCTTTGAAAGGAAACATCTTGTCCTCTGGTATTCACTTCTCCTCAATACACATTTGATATAATCAAGGACAAATGGCCTTAATAGCTTTTCAAGCTGGAGAAGTTTTTATCTGTGTTCCATATATCAATATAGTAGGTCTATAATTGTGCAGCTCATTGAAGAAGCTAATCCTTTTGGACATTTTCACATACTTAAAGAATTCATATGGACTTGACTTTCTTCCTTTCTTCATAATTTTCAATTCCCTGTAGGTCTCTGATCTCTTACATAATCACTGAGGCAGGAGAGAGCAAGAGTGAGAAAGAAAGCCAACTGTGTAAACTCGTGCCAAACACCGTCCTCGGGGCAGGCTCAGACAGGTCTGTGGCAGTCCATTTATTTATCAGTGAGTAAATTCAATAAAATGGCCAATATATGAAAGAGGGGAAATAGCAGAGCTGTCTGACCACAGAATATATATCAAAGCTGTGAAACTAGTTGTTGCTCTTATCCATCCAACACAACTCCTTTTTTTCTACTGCTGATGACATATGGCACTTCCTGAGTCCCCCCACAGTGTCAGGCTGGGAGAAAAACATTGTATAGACTGTATAAACTCTAGAAGAAAGTGGGACTGGCTATATAACTCCCGATGTTTGCACTCACTTTTGTTTCAGCGATTACGGTTCAAATTCACTGAGCATGCTCGTTCTGTTACATTTCAGCATGTTAAGGTTTATTATTGCTGTACAGTGGTGTAGTGGTTAATACTCTCACAGTCACAGTCACAGGTTTGTGTCTGACCCTTTTTGTGTGGAGGTTGCATGTTTTTGCATGTTCTAAGTGTGCATGGAACTCCAAGATATATACTATACTTGAGGTTAATTTTTGGCTCTAAAATCATCTGTAAGTATAAATGGGAGTGTGTTTGTGTGTCTCTCTCTGTTTGCCCAAATAGTAGTATTCAAATGAGGGTTTTGCGCACATTATTATTGGAACAATGGAACGTTGAGGATGGAGTACTGAGCCCCCACAAGCTCAAAATTAAATGGAATACCATGGAGTCGGGCATGTTGGTGAAGGAAATATTCATATATATTAGAGCATTACGGCAACCAAACCCAAATTTGGAAAACATATCAGCTGCATGGTAAATGATCCATCACAAAGTCATAAAAAGCCTGTGGTATAAAAAGAGAATCAAAAAATACTGCAAGACATTAGAAAGGGTACAATGTACAATAGTATAGAAAAGAAGAAAAAATAAACAGCTTGAGCAACATCTTCAGCAGCAGCACTAATACATAACACATTTAGATAAAAAATAAAATAAAAACAAATGTGCAGACTGCAGATTCAGATGTGTATCAGCAGGGTTTAGCACCGGTAAACTGTCAGAGTTTTAGCATTTTGACTTTAACTCAGAGCCATTTTCCTACTATCCATTTGAGCAGTTACACACACATATATACTCCCTGCTGAGTGAGAATCCAGAGATGTTTACAGCTAACAATGTGAGAAATCTCATTGGACACTTGGTGATTAAATGAGCAGGACAGGGCCACAGTGCATTCCCCCTGTCACTCAACTGATGGCAGATTAGTTGTCTGAGTGGCAGCCATCAACAACAACACACACAAACACACACACACACACACACACACACACACACACACACACACACACAAACACACACACACACACACACACACACACACACACACACACACATACACACACAGTTGCAGGTGTCAGCAGGCCTATATCGGTTGACAGGTTCGGTCACAGGTCTGCCTGCTCTTTTGCCTGTCCAGACTTGTCGACACAGTCCACCTGTCTTTCTGCCCTATATGAGCCACGTTACCAAATCCTTGGTTGAATGTTTTGTATATGTTGCCATGTGCACTCACCATTTCTCCTCCTGGCTCTGACACAGAAAAAGATAGACAGGCAGCTGGAAAGACTGAATGACAATTGGACAGATCCATGTAAGTCCCCAAGGGCGACTGCAGTCAGTCTGATTAGGCCTACTCATCGCCCCATGCAGCCATTATACACATTCAAGCACACACGCGGGGGTTTACCCTAAATTGACCTGGCATTACTTTGCTCAGCATTGATTCCTCTTGCTTTATGTGAGGTTAATATCTATACCTTAGACTTTCAATCACCTCACTACTTCAGTAAAATTAAACTTAGGCGATCGTCAGGCTAATAAAAAAATATTTGGGGAATTTTTGAACCATTACGACAGATTTGAGCAAACTGGCTCCACTCGTCATGTTACCTGTGTGCTGTCGGTGAGAGCAAAGTCTGTTTTTTGTCGTTGACTGATCTAGTATGCGGCTGATGTCACAACTCTATGGCGAACCCAAAAGCAGACTCATACAAATGATCAACATTCAAATATGTTATCTAAAATTCATACCAGGGGAAGGTATACTGTGAGAGCAATCTAAAAGGTTAAGTCCAGAAACACAAAGCAAAATCCAAAACATGAGAAGTCCAAAAAATCGGAGGAACCTAATAGAACACATGGGATTCCTCGACACTAATTTACGATGACCATTTGGTAAGGGACACATAAGAGAGGGAGGTTCATATACACTGGGGAAAGGTGAGAGACTGGTGAAATGCATTACCAGAATTAGATGAACAGTGGGAGGGCAGGCCGGAAGGACAAGTGTGCATTGATGGAGACAAGACAGGTGAGTATTGAAATAAAACAGGAAGACCCAACTGTAACAGAGCAGGGCAACAAAATGGGGAGTCAACTTATGGAAGGCTGACTTCAGTGGGAGGTCCTGGGTGGAAAGCCAGACGCATTGCTTCACCTTATAATGAGGCACCTGGGAGTCAAGCCGGTCAGCAGCCTGCTTGTGGGTGAAACCAGTGCTAGGTAAAATTGGGAGCCTCAGTCCAATACCACGCCAACTGTGAACCTGTGAACCCTGACTCAAGAAAGCTTCTGCTGTCACATTGGCAGTGGGTACTCCAGACATAGTAATTAAATGCACCATCTTTGAATATCGAGTAACAATGGTAAGTATTGTCTTGTTACTTTCAGACAAGGTTAGCCACAAGAGGGCATCTGCTTGACATTCTTTGAACTGGGGCAATAGGACAGAGAGACTTTTAATTGATGAAAGAAAAGTGCCCACCTGACCAGTCAAGAATTCAACCTCTGAGCTGAACGCAGGTATTCGAAGTTCTTCTGGTCAGTCCAGATGATGAATGGAAGCTTGGATCCCTCAAGCCAATGCCACCACTCCTGAAGCGCCACCTCCATGACCAACAACTCCCTGTTCCTGACAGCATAGTGGCACTCCGCCGGGGACAGTTTTCTCGGTTGTTCTTTGTGCTATGCTGAGAATACAATGCCCCAACTCTCACATTTGAAGCATTCATTTCCAACAGTTGATCTGAGGGGAATGATATGTGATAGTTGGATAGAGCAGTCTGGTGATGAGTCTGGTGAATGTTTATTGATTGGCTGATATTTCAGTAGTTTGAGACCAAAGACCAGTAAAAAAAATGTTCATAAAGCTAAAGTATGACTTATTTCCTCATGAAAATGTATTTCTAGACCATTTAATTTGGTCAGTTGATGTGGTCAAAAGGCAGATTTTGATAAGTAATAGTTCAATTCAATTTTCCTCAGAATTGTAATGTGCAAAGGACAGCTAAATTCTAAAAGCTTCTGAAGTGGGCAGAGGGGAAATTAAGTGACAAATGTCCTTTGTGTAGCGGCCAACATTGCTTCCAGAACTGAGTCATTTGTTTGAACCACAGGAATTTAATATTTGTGCAATAAGTATCAATTATTCCTTCACTGTGCAGCTGCAGGATGACTTGCAATATGGCTTCTCATGCTGGGGTTTTTTTTTTTTTGTTTTTTTTTGTTTTGTTTTTTACATTCGTGAAAATGTAGGAAATATTGAAAAAGCATTATTAAGAAAGACCTGACCATATCCATAATTACAAATTGATTTTGTTAAATTCATGCAGATTATGGACAGAGAATATGGGTGGAGCATCTCAGGTCAAGCAATCTGATTCACAGGTCAAGTCCTTTTTACGCTTTTGGGATGAAGCCATATTGTTATGATATTTTTCATTCTCTGTAGCTGAAAATGCATCTCCAGCGTACGTCTAAGTAAAAAAAAAAAAACATTGACACATGTTGAAACAGAAAGTTCCTCCCCCCCTTCCTCTGTTGATGCATTCCCATGGTAGTTTGCACAAGCCCCTGAGGCAAAGCTTTATCCCCAAGCTAACATGCTGCAAAGCCTCTGAGTACCCCAATGATCAAAGTTGCCCATTTGTTTGAACACACTGAGACAGAGTCATTAGAAATGCATATTACACGACAGCCATTGCATATTAACACAGTCAGGCAGCCAATTAATCATTACCTCATCAATATCTCATTTGCATGAAATTATTCTCTTTTAAGAGCCTGTGTCTGAGGTGACGGGGTGAACTCATCGATAATGCTAATGTCCCTCTGGGCTTGGGAGAGGAAGGGGAAGGGAGGGAGAAGGGGGGAGAAATAGAGAGGGGGAGACCTTGTTCAAGTGTTTGACTCCCACTTTAAATACCATATGAAAAGAATTAGCATGTACATCAGCCAGAAGAGTCTTATATCAATGAGATGGGTGAAGTTGCTTAAGATATGCTGCTCTGAGATAAATGTATGCATGTGATATATGCTTAATAAATACACAAATATACCTACATGAACACAGACACACCTATGCTATTGGCAAGGCCAGGGCAAGTGGAGTGTCTCAAGGTCGCCTAAGGCTCAGGGCTCTTATAGATTGCAGCCATGCCACGTGTGTGTTTTTGTGTGTGTGTGTGTGTGTGTGTGTGTGTGTGTGTGTGTGTGTGTGTGTGTGTGTGTGTGTGTGTGTGTGTGAGAGAGAGAGAGAGAGACAGAGACAGAGACAGAGAGAAATCATCTGACATGTATTATAATAAGTAGTTATTGTCATTCGAAACCACTCAAGCTTTACTCAAGAGTTACTTTTCTTTTAATCTTCCTGTTCTGTGAAAAACCCATCATTTTAATTGTTCCTCGGCAATAGGAAACGCTAAATTAAAACAGCAAATCAACTCCAGAATGCTGCAAGAGTTTGTTCCAAAGAAACTGATGGTTGTCTCTACTTGCAGGTGGCGGAGTCACTCTCTTTATAGCGTTGTATGACTACGACGCTCGCACTGAAGATGATCTCACTTTCCAGAAAGGAGAGAAATTTCAAATCATCAACAACACGTGAGTATAAATGCACATAATTACGCCTGCTCATAGAGGAAGCATCTCTGATAGTTTGTCATCTTGAAACCACACAAAATGCATTCTGTTCAATACGTTAATATAAATTAGCTGCAACTTCTACATCACTCTACAACATCTGAGATATAATATATATTTTTGATGTATTCACAGTATTTACAGTAGAGAAGGTGTGTTTCAGATTTGAATGACATTTCCAGCAGGCAGTAACACGACGTGCCAGTTTAGGCTGACTAGTGCAGACCAGACACTGGTGAAACTGCATAGACATTTGTTTTGAATGGGGAATTAGGAAATGCCTCTGAGAACAGAGTGACTCATCAGGCATTTCACATCATTTTACCTGAAAAAAAGCGGGAAGTTACTGTAATAACTCTTCAGTAATACCCTCAGTTGCATATCTCTAACTAAGCAAGAGACACTATGGTTGGTTATTTCTGTAATCATACATACATCGATGAAAATTACAATCATTTTATTTATCTATATTTTGATATAAAACCTGAACCAACATTTCCTTATTATACTATGGCTCCATCAAAACTATCTATTTACAAAGAATGTTCACTGGGAAGGATCAGAATAATAATAAATACACTGTTTTCTTGTTAGTCATACACTTTTTAATCATGGCCCATTTCTACAAAATTCTGTTCTAAAAAAGTGTGTTATCATAACTCACAAGTATCCCCTTGGTCTTAGTTCTTTCTAAAAGGTGTGTAGTGCATCATATGAGCGGTCGTGAGTTGTGTGTGTCTGTGTTTTGTAGAGAGGGCGACTGGTGGGAAGCTCGCTCTTTGGACACCGGCAACTCGGGTTACATCCCCTCCAACTACGTAGCCCCTGTTGACTCGATACAGGCCGAGGAGTAAGTACACACACACACATGCAGTGGAAGCCGTATATGCAGCTACTGCGTATAAACAATTGTGCTTTACATTGTTAGATTATTTTCGAGGTTGACATGTAGTATGAAGGCAGAGGTCAAGCGAGGTGTGCTGTCGTCGCGGTGACCCATGCGGTGTTGTCATGGTGACAGGTGGTATTTCGGGAAGATGGGGAGAAAGGATGCAGAGCGACAGCTGCTGGGTCACGGCAACCAGAGAGGAACTTTCCTCATACGAGAGAGCGAGACCACAAAAGGTGAGACGAGCGCGCGTTCAAACACAATCTCTGAGAAAATATCCAAACTGCTGTGAATGTATAAAAGCTTTCAACTCATCTTTCTTTTCCTTTGTTCACTTCAACCCTCTCTGTGCTGTTCTTTTGTCCTCACCTTCAACTCCTTACTCCCCACCTACTCTCTCATCTCGGTACAGGCGCTTATTCTCTATCCATCCGTGACTGGGACGACAACAAGGGAGACCACGTCAAGCATTATAAGATCCGTAAACTAGACAACGGTGGCTACTACATCACCACCAGATCGCAGTTTGACACTGTGCAGCAGCTGGTAGAGCACTACACAGGTAAACACATTGCAACACACACACAAGGACTCGAGTGATTGTTATTGGTCTTTTATTCACAGTGAAATATGGTACTGGTGCAAAGCTCCTCCCTCTTTGAAGTCTTCTTCTGTACATAATGCGATGGATGGATGGATGGAATATGATGGATGGATGGATGGAATATGATGAATGGATGGATGGATGGATGGATGGATGGATGGATACGTTGTCTCCACAGGGTAATTTCACCTGGACTTTAGATAGACTTTTCACACAAGTGGATAGCAAAATCCCATCCGTCATAAAAATACAGAATACGCTGACAAATCTCAAATAGTTTGCTGCAATTGCACCCCGACAGCACAACCTATAACACTATAACACTCCACTTACGTATGTCAGGCCCCTATTTGAAATGCCAAATGAAAGCGTTGCAAACAAGTTCTCAGTCTGAGTCACTTTGGACTTCTGAAGTCTATATCATCATTGTTAGAGCGTTATACTTTATACTTGTATTCTATAGCATTTTATGCAGACTGTTTTTTTAATGCACTAAATTTAACTGATAGGTGATTTCTCCATGCAAAGTCTTTGGTCTATGTGCATGTCAGGAAATAATTTTCCTACATTTGACAGGTGTCAAATATCCAAAACTGTGAGAGGATTCAGTTTTGATGAAAAAACAATTTATTTTTTTCATATTTAAGAATGTGGTAAGTTAGTTTTAAATTATGGTGAACTGTGTTTGCATACTGCTTCCGTTGCTGCCTGTAAATGACGATAGAGACTTGAATTAGAGTTTGAGTAATAAATGCTCACACCCTCTCCTTCTTCTCCTCTGCTTCAGTGTGAATATGCCCCCTAGTGGCTAGTCCCGATACAACATCCATTCTGCAGTCTCATCATCAAAAGCAAGCTGAGATGTTTATCTGCTCTCTTATCACCTGCAGCGTCTCTGTGTTTTTCCCTTTTTTTTTTTTTTTTTTTTTTTGCAGT
>OMNM01015152.1:2808-14837 GCA_900302745.1 Parablennius parvicornis | reverse complement strand
TAAACAAGCTTTGCGAGCCATAGGCGACTGCTGTTATGACCACGCTGCATTTCTGCACCGGCTCTGCTGCTATCGCCTTTCATCAGCTGTCTCTGCCCAGACTTGAAACTGGAGCCCGTTTCACTGAGTCCACATATGTCTTCTTCTTTAACAGCACAGCTTCCTATTACCTATGGATAAACAGTCCACAGTAGTGTTTCGAAATGTGGGGCAACTGTACTTCCCCCAAACCAGGGTGGAGTGTCACTACAGTCTGAGCTCAGACCATCAGTGGAGCAGCGGGGACTGGATCGGGATTTTTGAGGTACAACCCCCCCTACCCCAACCCCAGTATTCAAACACGCCTCAATTAAAAATATTCAACAAAAACAGAATTAAAACCTTCACAATTGTGTGGGTTTGAGCCAAAATAAGTTCTGAGTATTTTATGTTAAAAAATGTGTTTGTAACTGTGCCACAGATGGGCTGGACTTCACTCAAGCAGTATTACACTTACACGTGGGTTCTTGTTCCTGAGGGCCACACCAACGGAACCAGTGTCGACTTCTCTGCACATTTCCAACGTGAGAACTCAGCCAAAAAAATAAATCTTCCATACACCTAATTTCATTATCAGATTAACTTTTAACCAACGCTGCTCTCCCATTGAATCCAAAGCTGCCTTCAAACACACCAGAAGGCTAAAAACACAAGAACGATCAGATATAGTGCAGGAGACGCAAAAGGACCCAACAGGGCTTATTTAATGCATCCATCTAATACAAATTCCACAAAGTTGTTAAGAAGTCACAGTACAGACAAAAAACAGAATAGAAAAGTTTAAAATATTGAGCTCAAACTACAAGTGAGCATGTGCAATAGCAACATCTAGAATAAAGGTTTCATCGTTCTTATGTGGTTTTAAGAGACAGATCAGCTCACACCACACCTGCTGTGGAGGTGATCTGAGCTCTGTTGTACCTGTAAGTCCACTGACAGTGAAGTGGAAGTGTACAGACCCTCAGGTCCACAGTGACAACGTAACCCACAGCAAGTCAGAAATAAGCTATCATGATGCTGTTCTTTATAATACAATTCACATCCAATTCCTAAGTGAAATATGAGATTGTCATTCACTCACCAAAATAAAATATGTGTGTTGGACCCAGCGTTCTACCTGCCTCGCCCCAGTGCTGTGGAGTACCAGTTTGTGTATGTGGATAAAATGGGCGAGGTGTGTGCTCAGAGTCGTCCCTTCACCTTCTGTGCTCCCAAACCACTGGAGGAGCTGGAGACGCTGAGTGAGGAGCAGGACAGCGAGGACAGAGAGGATGGCGAGGAGGAGCTGCTCCTGGTCATCCCCAGGGCTCAGCTGCTGCAGGTTTGGATGGACAAAATACCAGCAAAACATAAAGTAACCTCAAATACTGAAATGTAGCATCTGAGAGGAAGGTGCTACTGTGAGTCCCCTTCATCAGTAAAGTGTTAAAAACATTCAGGTATTTTAATGCAGTCCAACTCTTTGCTGTGTTCTTTCTGCCTGTTTTCTCTACAGAGTCGGCTGGAGGAGAGCTTGAGAAAACAAGACGATTTACAAGAAGTTTTATCCGCAGCCAAAAGGCAGTCCGAAACCGAGAAAGAAAACCATGAAAGGGCAAAGACTGATTGGGAACGTGAAAGGGAAGTGATGAAAGAGGAGATCACTGAGCTGAGAGACAGCCTGAGAGACAGCTGCTGCATGCTGAAGAAGGTGGAAGGAAAACACAAGGTAGATATACTGTACATACACAAAGCTCAGACACTGGATGGCAATCACAAATTGAACTGATTGATTAAAACGCATGTTTCTTTTTCTGGAAACATGAACAGGATGTGAAGTATAATCAGGAAAACCTTTCGGTTGAACTGAATAAACTTCAGAGTGAAAAGTCTGGGAGTCAGCAGCAAATCAAACAGCTGGAGGACAACATCAGGATTCTCACTGAGCGAGAGACGGAGAGGAACGGGGAGCTGGAAAGGCAAGTTTTGATCAGTCGCCTCCTTGATTTGATCATTTGAGTGTGAAACTAAAACTTGATTCTGCTCTCATACAGGCTGAAAGACAGACTGAAGAAAATGTCTATTCAGATGAAGCATGAAGAGGAAAAGAAGAAGTCTCTGCAGGTAACAGAGCTGACGACGACGACGATGATGATGAAGCACAGATTTGAATCTCCAGAACAAAATCCAGAGATAGAGCTTTTATGAGGCTGGAGTAAAAAGAGTAAAACATTTAAACAGTTTACTTAGAGAAAATCAGCAGGAGTACATGTGATTTGATACAAGGCTCACTCGTTCCTCTTACATTCCTCCCAATACACCTTTTATTGAAGGATCAACCAATTTTTTTTTTTTTTTTTAGTTTCATGAGTTTTTAAAGTTGGCTACAGTACAAATCTGATCACAGGCAGGAATCAATGTTGGGATTACTATAGCCTTCACACCTTCCTGATGAAATATATAATTTTAAGACTACTGTGTGCGCTAAAATTGGTAGAAAGCCAGTGATTTTTTTTGCATGTTCTTCACCTTCTTGTCTGGGTGACCCCAAAATAGGTGTACGAGTGACTGCGTGTGTGTTTGACTTCTTTTCTGTCTGTCTGTGGATGTTTGTCCTCCAGGTAGAGAAGGAGGCCGCTCTGGCAGAGGTGCGGGGGCTGCAGGATCGTCTGCAGGCCAGCGACCACATTGCTGACAGCCTGCGCAGGGAGCTGAAGGAGCTGGGGACCCGGCAGGGTCACGCCCACAACGAGCTGCACCAAGCCCGTATGCAAGTGGCCCAGCTCACCCTGCAGCTGTCCGAGGAGAACCTTTCCTTGAGGGAGGAGCGGGCCAACTGGGCCCTGGAGAGAGAGGCCTACAAACATGCAGCGGAGGTGAGCACGCTGCAGAGCTCACTGCTGCACGTGCATGTGGTGGAAGTCGATGTGTTTAAATCTGTTTCTCCGTTTGTGCACAGACTGATAAACACAAATTACAGGAAGCGTACTCTGAGGTGGAGAGGAAGGAGGAGTGGCTCCAGGAGGAGAGGGTGGAGAGGGAGAAGCTAGAGGCAGAGCTCGCCAGAGAGAAAGTTTACAATAAAGTAAGTCAAATTATTAATACGCAAACACATTCAACTCCAAATATAACTCCAGTCCTGCATGACACATTGCTCAGCTGACATTTTGGGAAACTGGAGAACGGTGCCAGAGTTCAGCGCAGTGTTTTTTTCATTTTTTTTTTTTTTTTATTACACACACGCTGGCACAAATAGAAAAGCTTCCATGAACAGTGAGTAAACAATTCTTCACACCATCATGTGACAAACAGCAGCAAAACAAGATGAGCCTGAATGGCTGTTTGGCTGCTCTGAGCCTCGTGCTGCTGCCCCCTGTAGGTGCTGAAGAGCGAGTTGAAGCGGGAACTGCAGGAGCTGAAGGCCAGTTTGAAGAAGGGCCAAACAGAGAAGGAGGAGGAATCTGTGGGCAAGCAGGCATGTAGACTCCTGCAGACCTGCTCATTGTTCTTCATTTCGCACTGCGACAATCAGAAAACAAGTTATTCTGACAAAGTTATCCTCTTGTCTCTTTTAAACATCTGTGACGTGCGCAGAATCTGGTGGACTACATTCGCCAGCTGGAGAAGAGGTTGGGGATGATGTCAGAGACTCAGTCAAACACTGCCTGTAAGTAAATGAGTCTCTTTGCGTCTGTTGCTGCTGTGTCGATGTGGTGAGCAGCAAAGTGAAGCATCAATGTCCATTTATCCAGCTGCTGACTCCCACTCTGAGAATGCGCAGGACGCCTCCTCATCTAACGCCAGATCAGTCGCGGAGACACACACTCAGAGCCACAAAGACACTGCAGAGTGTGACAATCAGGTATCAGCTGTAAACCAAACAATGATCATCTCCTCCTGCTGCTAGTCCACATCTGTGTGACAATATTTGACCTGTTTCCAGTGAAGACCTGCAGCCCTACCACCTTCTGAGGGTTTGTTCTGGCTCCATGGCTGAACCTCTGGGTTTTAGAGGTGCTTCATAGAAACAGGACACAGTGGCTGGCCCAGGTGTAAGACATACCACCAGACCTCAGAAAGCTGGTGGAGACATTCAGACCCGCAAAATCCAGTTTCCTGTGAAGTAAATTAAAAAAAAACAAAAAAAAAACAGCGCTGTCCTTATCGGCCATTGTATTATAACTTCAATAAATACCCAACAACTAATCTTTAAAATGGAACATTTTTCCCATTTTCTTAGACATCAAGGCTTTTGACAAAGAGATTCACATTCAAGAGCATTTTTTTTTCTTTTTCTGAAACCAGGAGTACCTTGAGAAAGCCCACAAACATGCAGAGAGAATATGCAAACTGTATGAGTTGAAATCATGAATCATTACACCACCAAGCAGTCCACAAATTCCATTCAAATTTTTGCACATGCTGATGAAGCTGCCACTGATATTTCAGCAGATACTTTATGGAAATGTGTGACACAGGTCACGTAGGTACACATACGTAGGTCTGTGGTTGCCAAACAAATATTTTTGGGTGCATTCTGAAGGTTTTTACACATGCTTTGTTTCTGTGTTCCATAAGCACGAGCAGAGGTGGGACCGTGAAAGAAAGGAGCTGATCCTTCCACACCTGGTCAACCCTGTCTTCAGGTGAAGTCCGGTTTTCCTCTCGGTCACACCCCACACACTCTACGCTCTGGATCATCGCACCTACAACGCTCTGTGAAGACTTTGTTTCTATTCACACTGTGCTGTTAGTTCATTCTACTTTCCTATCGGGACCTGCAGAGAGCAGCAGAGACTTAAAATGCACCAGTGAAGAGAAAATGACAGCTAAATAAAAGCACGCCTCTGAGCGTAAGCTGTTATTAGTTTAGAGTAAAGATGTAGGAATTATTTAAAAAAACCAATGTTTATTCCTTTAGATTATTATTTTTTCCAATCAGAGGCCATCTATTGCACAATTCGACCTTAAGTGAGCCAATGAAATGAAAGCATGACAACTTTTTCATACAAAACTTTGCACAAGTCCAAATGGTTTTGCCACTGAGTCATTCTGTATGTTAGAATTACCTGATCTGAATCTACACACACTCATCCAAGTGTCCTTCCTGTTTCTCTCTCCAGTGAGCTGGCTGATTCCCCTATGTGGTGACACAGGGAGGACTGGGTGCAGTTTACTTGATGACAACAACAAAAACATATCGTTGTCTGTCATTAGACAACCTGAAGCACTGTGATTGTTGTTTTTTGTTTGCAGGAAATGCTCCTCGGTGGTCATGTTGGTAGCGTAGAGCTTTCACTTTAATAGAACTTGAAGTGTTTGTGTGGCTCGTAGTTTCACTATTATTTGTTTTTAGGAAGTAGTTCGTGGTCACCTTCATACTTGAGACAGTCTGAGATGATTAGTAAATGAGTATAGAGGTTATCATAATAGGGTTTATAGTTTGTATGATGTGCAATATGATACTGTGGTTTTCTTTTGGTGCCAGATCAGCCTCTGAGCTTTGCATGAGAGAGTGAGTGTCCAGTCTGATGTGTGGGTGTGTTTCTCAGTCAGACTGTTTTCTTTAAAGATGTTGAGCACCTAAAAGGAAATCAAGGATCTTCAATATAAAATAGTAAAATAAAATAAGAATGTAATTGACTAAATTTTAACTTGAAGAGAACGAAAAAAGAACTGCACAATAAAGAAAATGTTTTTCTTCCTGGAATCGTTGTGATTTCATTCTATGCCTTCTTGTGTGAAGTTGCATGACACGTTACTGCCGTCTGACAGAAAGACAGAAAAAAGACAAAAACTGGACACGGATGTTTGAGAACAAAAAGCGCCTTTATCAAAATACAAGAAACAACAAATAAGCAAATAATAAGTAACACAAAAGCATAAAAGTATTGAATTCTTATTAAAAAAAAAAATAAAAACAAGAAGATTTCAACCCAGTCTTTGTACTTCTGTGTAAGAGTTATGAGAGCTATGTATGAGGCTTAAACATCCCTGAACACAAAGACAAGACATCTGCACACTTCAGAGATTGAGTTTATAAAAAGTAAGAAATACATTAAAATTCAACAATAACAAATGTAGCAGAGAAAAAAAAATGGATCCAGCTTCAAAGGTAATTTAAGATCATTTAAAATGTCCCGTCATTACAAGACTCAAGGTTTATATATTTCACAACAGTAACTCATTTATATCCAAATATGTCATATTGTATTTCTTTGGTCTTTTATTTTTCATGTTTGTCAGGTTCAGCGAGTTGAGGCCTTGTCGGCCTAATCCATGGCTTTATTATTGCACCAGCTCAACTTCAGGAAGCAATTCAGTTTTAGAAGTAGATGAAATAAAATGAACAAAAAACAGGAGAGATATTATTGTTACATGTTGTAAAAACATCATTAAATACTTGTATGCAGAATGATATACAAAATATTTTTGGTTGTGACAGCACGAACAAATGTGTTGAAATCCCACAATAGTAAAATGTAACAACAGAAGAATAAAAGTGATTATTATCAGTGTTTATGACACTGTGTCTGTGTCCTCGATTGCTTTAAAACACTCCTTTAACCAGCTGATGTATTACTGCAGGTATCACGTAGTATCTGATTTCTGCTCAACACGCGTCTTTGTTTTGTTTTTTTTCTCCAAACATGAGACAAAAGCTTCATTCACGTAACTTAATTCCATCCCTCATTTCAACAAACTACATTAAGAACGCAATTAATGTAATGATGGAGAAACTTGTCCTCTGCAGCTATTATGGGGTTCAAAAAGAGTCACGCTGTCCTTCAATACATAAACAATGACAGATTTATACACCTTGCATTAAGAACTATGAAGAACAAATAAGTGTTTATTAAAACAAAAATACATGTCATTAAATACAGCACACATGAACACACATAAACGGAAAATATTGTCCTGTGCTTTAGCAGACAGGTCAGCTGACACTAAGTGTTTGATAAAATGTGACTGTTTGAATATCGTGACTTTTGGTCAGCTTGTATCAATGAGCCGTCAGCAGCAACTCTGGCTGAGTGATTCCTCCTCCATCAACATGATGACCGATTCTCACAGTAGATGATGGCAGTGATGACACCAACCGTCTCTTCATTGTCACTCAGTGTTTTGGTTCATGCTACACACACACGCACGCATTCACACACACACACAAACACACACACACCTGAGGTTTTCATGATGTAAACTGCTGCTGAAGGCCTAATCTGATTGGATGATTCTTTGCTCTTCAAAACATCTGAGATTGTTATGGCTTACCTGTACCTGGTTGCTGTACCACCGGCATGTGCAGCTTAGCACTACAATTGTAATCATTCCTATTTCAAAATGCAACATCAACTTTCCGTGGGGGTTTCCATGGCGGTGGAAAATACTGTAAATGGACAAAAACAACCTGAGATTGTGTGATGACATCAAATCTACCCCAGACGATTCATGACTATTTTTGTTTTCGTTATTGGAAATGCGACGTTGTCAAAGAGATGGAGATATGTGGCTCCAATTGTTTTTCTGTCTTAAACTATTTGGCCCCCGAGCACCAAAGCTAAAATTACAGCTCTGATTCTCTCTCAGAGATTTTCTTTACACCACATGCTCATCACTCTGTGAGTTTGAGTCCTGCTCATGACTCTCGCTCTCTCTCTCTTCCTTTTATTTTTGCTATTGCTTTTTGTGTGTCCTGCGCGAGAGAAACGCACACAATTAAAGCTTTAAAAACACATACACACACACACACGCTCTTTCAAATATGAGCTGGACCGTGTGAGAAATATACAAAAGCAACACAAAGTCCAATGAACACACGAAAAAGACAGAATAGAAAACGTGTACATGCTTAAAGAAACCATACAAAGGAAAAATAAGAAGCATATCTCTGAACTGTCATAAAAGTCATTCTGAGAAGACATTTTTGCAGCATACAAACACAATGGAAAGTTCTGCTGTTGCAATGTTTTCAACATCAATTTTATACAAAGCATAGCCCTTAACGAGTGCATTTTCTTCTGTCCAACACTGCGTGTGTGGACGAAACACATTAAAAATAACTTTGAAGCAGTCTGGCAACGGTGCCCTCATCCATCTGCTGAAATGTAGTGCTTTTACTTCTCAATTTCCTTATTTTCAACACTAAATTGAACAGGTTTTCCTGTCCGTCAGTATGTACACTTAATGTAGATATGTGTTGTGTGAAACCCCACTGATCGGTGACGTTCCCTGGAGGTGATGTTGCTCAGTGAGGTTGCCTGTCTTCACTCGTCTCTCTCACTGTGTTTTTCCTGTCACACCTTTCTTTTGCGACGACGCCGGCGTTGACGCCGCTGCCGGGTCCTCCCACGGCTCTCCGTCACTGTCCGCCCCTCGCTCTTTCTCCTCATCCCAGTAATCGTCCTCTTCCTCCTCCTCCTCCTCCTCCTCACAGGCCGACTCGTACGTGGGCTTCTCCTCCTGCTTGATGGCCTGGATGGCGGGTGGAGCGGCGGTAGCGCTGTCTCCTGAGTCACTGCTGTCCTCAAAGGCTTCTGGGTTCTCCAGCATCTCCCTGATCAATGGAGGCATGGGCCCGGGGATCTCCGTCTTCAGTGTGATGGCCCTTTCTGCACCTGGAGGCACACAAATATTTGAAGCACTATTAATATATGACATGGGGATGCTGGTTAGTCTGACTTTCGACTCATCCTATTCATAAATAACTGTAACTACATATATAAAGAACAATGATAAAACACTGACCCTTGGTGCTGATTCCTCGGAGGTCCGTGACCTTCATCAGCATGCGAGGGAACATGTGGGGCTTGTTGGGGCGTCTGCGGCGGGTGTAGATCTTCAGAGCCTCCAGCAGGGGCTCCTGCAGCTTGTCAACCTTCTCGGGCTGCTCGAGGTCCATCCGGTCTGCGAGGGCGAGATAGAAGAGCCCGTGTGAAGGCGAGATGCAAAAAAACCCACCAAACAGATGACAGGGTGACGGAGAGGAAACTGCAGATCAGTTAGAAACTTTTACAGGCTTCATACATCTGGTCAGATACTTAACTGCCACAGCAGTAAAACTCTGTCACTACTTTTCTTTTTTTACTTTTCCTTTAAAATAATATGAGATCAAATCAAATTTGCATTTGAGAGCTTAAACTGTTGAAGTAGTTTACTTAAAACACACTTAAAACTGTACTTTAATAAACTAAAAAGAGAACAGAATAACATTTAGTGGTAGACTAGTTGTTTACTCTGGTCACTTTAACAATTAATCTATCCACCTTTCTTTTTATTTATGTAAACACTTTTGAAGGTACACGTCTGTAAATTGTTTGTATTCCGCATAGTTTATATATTCTATATATTCCTCTGTCATTTTGCTGACATTACAAATTTTCTCAAATAGGATAAATAAAGATTAAATATCCATGTATTGATAATATAATGTCTACAGTAGATATGAGTTCACGTGACATACTTTAATGTGATTTAAAAAATCGTTTTAGTCCATAAGTGAGTCCAATTAGTCCTTTCAAGTATTGAGATGACACACACAAGCATACGGCTACAAGATCAATGTCTTATTTCATGGATTATACCTGAATTGTATGCTTTTTTTTTTTTTTTTTTTTTTTACCCTTGGATAAATACCATTGGCATGGACGTGAGGAAAACTGACACTGAACTTGATTTACCTCCACAGATGAGACAGATTGCACTGAGGAGCCCCGTCTCCGTGTCGTCCATCTCCAGAGGCAGCAGCTGACCAGCAAAGGCAAACACCAGGTCGGTGAGCGGGCCGAAGCCTGCATTGTGCATCTGGGTCCTGTTGAGAGTCAGGCCGTCTGAGAAGGTCATGGTGTCCTGTTCTGGGGTGTAGCGGGTGCATATCCTCAGCATCTGTGCAGGGTGACAGGAGGTAAAAGAAGAACTAGTCAGACATAAGGGATGTAGAAAGCTTTGGATCCAGATTTGTTTTAAGTAGCTGTTCAGAGATACGGTTACTCATGTGATCAACAGGTAAAGCAGAGAGTCGTATGGTAAAGGGTTGAGGATGTAGTAATAGATGAGTTATAGAGGAGCATGGGGCAAGTACCAGGATGTCCAGACATGCAGATTTGAGGAGGGTGATCTGGTCAGCGATGGTTAGCGTAGTGAAGCCCGGGAGTCGCTTGGCAAACTCCACAATCTTTATAATGCACTTAGTGGAGAGCTCGCTGAACTTATCCCACAGGCCCAAGTCCAGCTGCACTCTGTGGTCAGCACTTGAATTCTGGGAGAGAGACATAGAGACATTGTAGTCTGCAGTGCATCATCCATACCTTGTACTTTCTGCAAAGCGACGTCTTCTTGTGGAAGAGTGAGCGTCGACAGGTGGCTGAGATTATACATTAAACTCACCGTGGTGTATTTCCCTAGTTGGCACAGGGATGGGAAAGTCTCTTGGTGAGCTTTGCTGACTTTGTTGACCAGCTCCTCCAGCTCTCCGCTGAGCTCATAGTTCTCCGGCAGCACCACCTCCTCCTTCACGTCCTTTTTCTTTTTGTTCCTGTCATTACGCACCGCTGCAGAGACATACAGGGTCAGAATACAACTTCCCCTTGAGGGTATTTCTTAACAGTTAAGAACAAATCATCTACCGAGTCAATTTTGTTTCGATAGCACACTGACCTTCTTTGGACATGCCGACCTCGAAGCACTTCTGCAGCCGACAGTATTGGCAGCGGTTGCGCGTCACTTTGTTGATCTGACAGTTCTTTTCTCTGTGGCAGGTATACACCATATTCTTTTGGATACTGCGCCGGAAAAAGCCCTAAAAGAGATGAAAGAAAACATTTGGTACTAAGCTCAGTAATCTGTGAGTATTTTGTTTTTCTCTTTCTTTATATTTTGTACAGCTTTGTTTTATCGTCTCAGCACAAAGTGAGAATAGGAAAACAAATAAACAAATAAGAAATACTTTAGTTTGCTTGTTTTAAGCCTTATGCTGAGCAGTCAAGCTGTGTTATTATGTTTTACAGTTTTTCGGCTTAAGCTTTTCATCAGATTGAGTGTAACTACTCAACTGTTGTGACTTTAAGGAACTGTGTTTACTTTTTGAAGTGTCCTCTGCTGACTCATGATCAGATCCTAAAGAAAATGTTTATATTATCTCAATAAAGTTTCAATTAGATATTAGGATTACTATTGCAACAACAGATAATCACTCGGGTAAAACTAACCTGTTTCATGCTGCCTAAATTTTTGGTATTTTCCATATTTTAATATTACCTTCTGTTATTTTATAATAAAGAGTATAAAAATATTCAGACATATTAGATAATTTGTAGGGGAAAAGGCAATGCTGTCAGGAAAAACAAACACTCCACTTAACTACAAAAGTGAAAATTTAGGATTCAGTTTCTAGTTTTCCATCTTGTTTCAATCAGTTCCTGTATTATTAGTCTATTTGCCTCTGTAGCTTTGACAGCATCCTTCTGCACATCATGTACAACATGTTAAAGCGTCACATTACTCTTGTGCAATACAGTAAATGTACACTAGAGGGCAGCTGAGCCACAATTAAACAGTGCAGTTATGCACATCTGTTCACCTCAGGTTGAACATGAGGTTTTCACTCTAGTTTCAGATTTTTTTTTTTTTTTTTGGAGGGGGGTGTCAGCTGCTGACTTTATATATGTCCCGTAAACTCTCTGGGCATCTCTGGATTCGAGTACCTTGCAGCCCTCGCAGGAGCTAACTCCGTAGTGATAACCGGATGACTTGTCTTGGCACACAAAGCATGGCTTGTAGACCCGAGGAGGAGGGGGAGGAGAAGGAGAGCTGGGCACCATCTCCTCGGAGCTGGTGCTCTGAGTCTCCACCGCTGCAGGGGGGGAAGAAAAAGTCTCTTATTATATCAGAGCATGTTGTTTACATTAATGCTTAAAGTCTTTGAAAGCATGATGAAAGCAAATACAACTACTGATTAAAAGAGAGTGGTCAACAAACAACCCCCCAACCCCATGCAGACCACCCCTTGG
>OMNM01015134.1:25521-40811 GCA_900302745.1 Parablennius parvicornis | reverse complement strand
AACCGATATATTATTCTACTTCTTATTTATTCCTTATTTCAATTGTCATCAACTAGCGAGCAGACATGTTTTGACCAAAATCATTTTCTCCATGAGCGAGTAAAACCGCGTAAAACAAGGATACCGGAGAATCATATCTGATTTCACAAATTAAGTCGACTTCCACTCTTTTGTTGTGCAATAGTCCCTGTGTTCAGTTCTACGTCAGATGGTTCGAAGCTTTCAGTGCAGGTGTGGAGGTTTTCGGAGGAGACGCAGGGCTTGCTGCTGCTCTGACTGGTGCAGGACGAGTTGCAGCCGGCAGCAGGAGCGAAGCTGCCCGCGGAGCTCCACGACTCCAGGTGGGAGCACCGGCTCACTGACCGCCCGTGGACATCTCTGCAAGGAACTGTGGGGAGAAAAGGTCCACAAAGATGGAATAAATCTGACATCCTCCACAAGGCGGTTTCCTCGTGAGAGCAGATCCACAGGCTGACGTGAGAAACCCGGTATCTTCTCCAGAGAGATGGATGGAGCGCTCATATTTATTTAGGTTTGCCACTTTTTAAAGTGAATATTTTCTCCAACAACATCAATAATTTATGGATTTTAGATTCAACAAATGACCTCTGTCCTTTTACATCAAATTATATCTGTTTTAGGCTTCCAATCCCCACATATAGTGACCATAGGTAAAATAGCTCAAGATGTGCAGGACAATATTCCTCTGTGATATAATCCCTGCTGTAAAATGCAAAAGTCCTATTTTTATTGTCCAGTTTCTTGAAATGATCAACTTTTAGTTTTAACAAAGTTTTTGGACAATTTTACACAATTTAATATTGAAATAGCCCCCTATACTAAGACTAAATAATTATTACCTGCAATAAATCTTTGTCACGTGACTTATATCATTGTAATCAAGTAAATGTAGAATTGTAGATTTTTAAAATAGAAATGTTTTGTTGTCGCATCAGGATTAATATGGCTCGCTGGGTTAAGTGGTCAAATCACTTTCTTCCTGGTTCATGTGTCAAAGTGTCTTTGAGCAAAACAACAAACTTCAAACTTCTCCCAGTGGATGGGTATAGAACTAGATTGGTCAATATGGCATTAGCCACTCATGTCGGCCCCTGATCGAAATCCCTTAAACCCTCCCAGGGTCCCTCAGTTCTGCCCACTGCTCCTCTGGAGTTGTTTAAAGGGGAACAACATATCCCAATCTGATGTCTACCCTTAGAGGAGTTCCCAATCGTTTGGCACAGTACAGTACAAATATAAACACGACAAATACTCTCACAAAATGCAGTTTGGATTTTGTAAATAAAACAGTTTATTTTGATTAAGACAAAAACAAAATTCTCTTTTTTAAAGACAAAATGCATTGTTTATTGTAGGAATATGAAAAAAGTTTGTTTTTTTTCCTCCTCTCTTCCATCAAAACTGCTTGAATTGAGCTGGCTCTTTATTCAAAGTGAAAATCCACAGGCTTTAGCAACACAGAGGGTCCTGCCATGGGCAGCAAGAAGGGACTACACTTAGTCTTTCACTGGTGAGGTGTGTGTGGCTGTGTTTGCTCTTTCAACCAAGCGTCAGAGGACCACATGTTCACAGTGTTAAAGCCCAAGGTTCAGTGCTTAGCCAATGCTAAGCTAAGTACTCAACCCTTTAACAAAGGCACGTGCTAATTCCCCTTTTAAAGTGCATTCTTGCTAAATCAACGATATACAACAGCGCTGTATACACATTCACACACACACACACACACACACTTGCTCATGTACACAGAGTTCACACTTGCATCTTCTATGTTTTGTCATTTTGCTTCAAACAACCAGATAATGCACAAGAGGGGAATCCACAGAAAACCTTTGGTGGAGGACGGGTGCTAAAGGTTTTGACTTCAATGACCTCGGGCTTCCATGTGTGCCTATGACGACCTGTTGCACCTCAACGCGCTGAGATTACGTGCTGGCGTCCGATAGCGTGTCTAACATCACGTCGTTCTCGTACATGTCGCACTCCAGTGTCAGCGAGAGTCGGAGTGGCGTCTCCAGCATCATCTTGTCTTGGTTGGACAGCGGCGTCTCCAGCGACGTGATGCTCGTGTCTTCTAGCCTCGTCGTGGCCAGGAGGTCGCTGGACTCGGAAGTGTTCAGCATCTTCATCAGCGCCGGAGTGTTCAAGCTGCCTCGCACCTTGTCATTGATGTCTGTGCCTTGGAGGAAACAAATGAAAGTATTTGACTTATTTGACAGGCTCACACTGGCTGACACTAAACACTGCGTTTTCTTACACCAGACCACTTGAACAACCTCTCAGATCCTCATGCTCCTCACCATCATATCAACATGAGAACAAAATAAAAACATGGTGGTGCTTGTTTCAGTCACCACTTCTGGAACAACCTCAAAGATCTGAAAAAGGTTAACATTGATCATTATTGTCAAACTTAAAACCTTCTACCGCTATCACTTTCATCTATCCCTTTGAAATGCATAATCTTACAATATGACTTCATCTATTTATACTTATATTTTAACTCTCATTTTCATTTCATTGTATTCCTTAAGTTTTAAGTTTATTTCAACTTCTTACTCTTTTTAAAAATGGTGCATTTTGATGTTTAAAGTTGCTGCATACATGAAGGCTTGTTATAGAATTAGAACATTACAGGAATCTGTCATTGAAAAAAACAAAAAAATATTCTATATAACTGCGATCAAGTGGAGATATAAATCAAAATTAAGAAACTTTCTCAATAAAGATCTCAGACACTTTCATGACCCTTGAACTAATATGCGGGAGCATTTCCAGGGGTGAAAGTCCTAATTGCTGCGATTTGATTCCACAGGAGAGGTTAAGCCCAGAGGAATTAAAAAAATAAAAATAAAAATGTCATAGACACCAAAGCAAAAAATGTGTGTAATGATGTTTTAAGCCACTGTTAAAAAAAAAAAAAGTGTAAAAAAAAATTGTACACTTATCTGTCAAAATAAAAAAAACTAAAAGCTAAAAACCAACCTATGTAGGCGTCCGTGTCACCAATGTACATCTCGATACAGTGGCCGAGCATCGTCACAGAGAAAGTGTCGTCCCTTTTCAGTCCGAGTGCCTGTCGCAGAAAACAAAGATCAACCGACTTTCACTCAACAGAAAAGCAAAAGAAAGAGATGACGGGCGTCTCTGAACACAAACCGTATGGAAGTAGTCGATGGCACTTTCAAAGTCACCCATGAGGCTGTGCACGTAACCGATGGCGGAGTATGTGGAGGCATGCTGGGGGATCAACACCAGCGCCTGCCGGTGGTACTCCAGAGCCTGATCGTACTTTCTACAAAGGAAAAAAAAAAAAGTTATTATGCATGGACATAACTCATTCATTTAAAAAAAGTATCTTTTACACTAGAAAAAGATTGTATGTACATAACCACCTCTTTCTCTAACAGAGAGGGAGAAACACAAAAAAAAGTCTTGTGTCATCTACAATAATGACTAATGAGAACTATACAGATTAATTTAGTCAAAAGAAATAGATGTAGAAATGTGGTTATTTTATGTTTAAATTTTAATCAACTTTTTTTAAATCTTGAAATAAATGCAGTGTTATAGTAATATGGAGTAATCTAGATGTCAAACCAATAATCTACCAACTTCTGGGGATTAGGGATGGGAAACATGAGGCCCACTTATTTGATATATATGTATGTATATATGTGTGCTTTTACACACTCTCAGTCAGAAAGAAGCACACACAGCTTTATAGTTAAATTCAGGGACCAATAAACTTCAAATACATTCCAACCAAACGAACATAAAAGTTGGTGAACATGAATTTTCTAATGACCTGATGGAAATGAACAGAAATGATTTGTATACACTGTAATACAAACAACCAAGAAAAGTAAAATGGGTTTTGCATGATCCAACAAAACATATGAATGCTGAACATCACGGTACATAAAATATATGTTTATTTGTCTAGTATGAAGTGAAACACAAACCATTGAGGAAAGGCGACTGCAAAATCCAGCTTCAATTCATAAATTAAACTCTCGACCATTTTACATTTCAAGTAGAAGAGTAACTTCCTGCGTATATTTTTTCCTTTAGAACAGCACAAACACTGAATTCTCTTGAACAAAGAAGCTGAGCTGTAAATTAATATGTCAAATGTAAAAACAGGTCCAGCATGTGCAAGCAGGTAATCATTTTTCTAACGGAAAGATCAGATATCACGACGATTGGTCATCGGCTGGAAGCAGCCTGAACAGACTCTTCCATTCCTTCTTACTTACTTCAGTTTCCGACACACATGACCCAGGTTGTTTAACAGCGGCTCCCACTTGTCCACAGTAACCTTAAATTAAACAGAGTTCATTAAATTTGTTTCCTCAACAGAACTATTCGTTTTTTTTCAGCACAAATATTTGCAGTTACCTCGTTCCCGATGGCTTTAATCTTCTCCATCGCATCAAGAAACAGTTTTTCTGCTGTTTTCCAGCTGAAAGCGTAGAAGAGAGAAACCTCATGAGAGCTGTACCGTTCTAAGTCACTTTCATACTGTAACTTACAAAGTAAGTCAGTGTATTTGTGTATATATCTCGCTGTGTTATGTTTGATAAGTGCCAGGCCCAGAGTTTTAAATAAAACATTTGTAGTTTCTTTGGATCTCAATACACAACATTTAACCTCAAACATTAATCTTATAAAAAAAAAAAAAAAAAGAGACAAAAACGGAAAAGAAATAGTTTTTTTAGGACTACTGCATGTACAAAAGGTGGCGACTAACTTTGCTTCTAGTAAATGACAAAATTGGATTTTCAATGAACGTTTTAATGCACTTACGGCAAAAGCATCTCAAATGAAACTACTTGTACTGCAGGATATTCATGACGTAAGAGGAGGAAAAACATCCTAAATCTACCAAAGAAGCAGCTTCAGATTGTTCCAATCAAATTTTATAAATTGATTACTGATAGTTACTTCATGGGCTGAAAAAACTCAATAGTACCATTGTGCACAGGCTCTCCTGGCCGGCTGTTCGACTGAGAAAATGAATGACCGAAAACAGCTGCAATAACCAATTGCTTGAGGAAAAAGGCCAGCAGCTGCAAGTTTGAAGGAACTCTGTGTTTTAAGTAAAGTTGTTGGCAGCTGCTGGTTAATGTAACGTAGATATTTCAAAACAGAACTTCTTACTCCATCAAAACGACTTTTTTCTATTTCCTGTTGAACACAAGTTTGTGTTTCACGTTTTAGGAAAAGATTCATCCAGCTTGAGGAATGCTGCGTTCATTGTACATTTGCGGCTCCGTACTCACTCTCCATTCTGAAAAGCGACCACTGCCACCTCGTGAATAACAAACGGGTCCTCCGGAGCGATGCTGAGCGCCTGGCTGAAGAAGCGTTCTGCTAGTTTGGAGTTGTTGGTCAGACCGTACTCCAGCCCGATGTAGAGCATCGGCAAGTGACACCTGCAGGAGGGAAGAGAAACATCAAGGAAAACGGAGAGAATAAGGAAGAGCGTCATCTTGCAGGTTGTCTGCGTTGCTGAATTTAGGAAAATAGAGCTGGAAAATTTGACACGGGTCTACCTATATTTATCTATTTATCTTTCGTGTCACTTAATTTTTACCTTATGAATAATAATATTGTAATATAGTGTGATATTTTCTTTATTTATGCTCTAAATTCCATTGCATTTTTATTCTTCTATAGTATAAATACTGTTGTTTCGGTGCGGAACATGTAAATCAAAGCATTTCACTGCACATTATACGACAATATATATATAATTGTTGTGTTTGATAGATAAACGACATTAGGTGACATTAATAATGCGGATCTTAAAGTGTGAGGGGATCAAGTCCCTTTACAAAGCGTGAACCTCACTGCGAAACCATTTGTGTGAACATAATAACACACTGAAAATAAACGTATACACAACACTTTTGATTATGCCCCCATTTTTCAGGAGCAGAACTCAAACACCTAAGACTTTTTCTATGTACACAAATGGCCTATTTCTCATAACTATTGTCCCCAAATTTGTCTAAATCTGTGTCAGTGACACAGTCTCTTTCCTTACCCTTTCATCAGTTGTGCAGCAGTGAAGTAGGCGGCCATAGCTTGGTCATGTTCACTCTCCACTGCAAATGAATGGCCATAGGCAATCCAGGCCGGCCCGTAGGTCCTCTCCAGGGTGGTGGCTTTGCTATAAAGAAATATTCATGATGCTGAGGTTGTATTTAAAAAGCTTGATGTGGCTCATCTAGAAATTGTGAATACCTTAGATATCGCCGAGCGTGTTCATTCTTATGGCCGACCATGAGATAGTAGCAACCAACAGCAAACCAGGACACCTGAGAGGGAAGTTTTCAAATGGTAACCATGAGGGACCTTTATTCAAGCAGACAATTACAATAACACATACAATAAAAAGATAAGGAAAAACACTTACTGGGTTGTTGGGATACAGGTCTACAAGCTTGTGTGAGAGGTAAAACAACTCTGCAAGATTAGGAAAAAAAAAAAAGCAAGATGAGGCAATCTCAATAAACAGTTCATGTGAGTAAAGAACGTTTAAGACTCGTGCAGATATCTGCTTTTGAGCAGTCTTACGAGTTTATGCGCTGCTATACTGAGCGACATGGTTTACTGCATGTGTTGCCCTCCAGTGACTGGGAGTAGAGGCTACAATGACGTCCTGTGCATTATCAATGTACAACATCAGGGCATAATAAATAAAGCAAACAGAGAATCAAACAGCTGCCTGAGGTGCAGATCTCTGCAGAAAAGAAGTTTGATATGATCATAGATGGGGAATGTGGTGTGTCTGTATTTTCATGACTTTGGCATGGGCTGTATGCGATTCCCACTTCACCACAGAAAAACACATTTGAAGCCACTGGCAAAAAAAAAAAAAAAAATCAGCGTGAAGCCTCCTTTGGACATTTTACCATTTGCTTTCCCCAGCTCTACGAGAGTTCCTATGTGGACTGGTAAACAGTTGGCATGGAAGGGATCTTTAACCATCACCCTGAAACGAAAACAACAGTTTGTTTGAATCCAAACTTCCAACAATCGTGTTATCTATATATAAAAATATATATAAGAAGCCATTATAATTTCCACTAAGGGCTAAAACAAATGCTGATTAAAATGCGCTACAACAAGCAGTATCTCAACAATCAAAATGTACACTTACTTTTGTATTCGTAAGAGATCAAATTCACAGTTGGATTGTACAATACAAGAGTCAAGTGTTAAAGAATGAAATATCTTGAAAAAAAAAAAACACCTTAAATTATCTTTGGAGATTCTGTCCTATAAAATTGTAAATGTATTGGCTGGTTCACCACAAACGACTCAACTACGTACTAAGAAGAAGGATGTGGGCACATACATTGAGGTGAGTTTGTAGCACATTTTGAAGTCACAGTTATAATAATGCCTCTCAGCGAGAGACACCACTACATCCAAGTTGTCCTGAAGCCCGTTGACCATCTCTGGCACCACGAGATCACTGGGCTTGTTGTACTGCAGAGGGAACAAACAAGAGAGTGTGTGAGTTCATGTTCGGTAGAGATAGGAGAGACAAAAGTGGAAACCCGAGAGTTTAATACAGATGGACTAAGATCTTTAGGGAAAAAAAAAGGGTCTGGAAAAAACAATTATGCACTCGGATCTAAAACAGCTCAGAATATAAATGTCCATTTACAAATCAGTGATTTTGAATGGCAAGAGCTGAAAGCACGCTTTGTTTGTTATCTCTCTCCTAGCTCAATAACAATTAAGTATGGCAGTCATTGTTATTAAAATGACGGAATAATGAGCATGATAACTGACGGGGAAAATGTACTTATTAAAATTCAAATTAGCTTTAAAAAAACAAAACAAAACAATAAACTCTTACCTTCTTTAATTTATTCTCAAAAAGGAAATGTAAAAGCTCCTCCTCCTCCTCATTGCACTGCTGACTCAGAGGAAGCGAGTCCAGAAAGTCTTTTTCTATTCGATGAACAAAACAATACAGAAATAGTCATTCTACATGTTATTGCACTGATAAAGAAAAAAGAACACGTCTGTAGGAAATAGAGACATTATCATGTGGCACATTATTAGTCGAGGTGAGCCTCACCTTCCTGTGCGGTCAACATGTGGTGGGACGTTAAAAGGTCAAACGCTTCAAAGCAGTACACATCCAGTTTCAAGGCCTCTTTGTAGCTGGAGGTGGCCAGTGGCCTGTTGTCCATGGCGTCATAGATTTTACCTCGCAAGAGGCAGATGGAGCTGTTGATCTAAATAGTTCATAGGAAGAGATGGAGAACACAAAGTCAAGATCCAGAACTGATCATGTCATCATAAACGATATTCAACACATTTACAGAACATAATAATTTTTTTTTTTTTTTTTTTTTTAAATGGGCAGCAATTTCAGGTAAATCCCACATCCTCACATGGACATTTTATGGTAAACAATCTTTTAACGGTTGCATAAATTCAGAAAACATGTTTTATTCTGAGTTTGTCAAAGTACAGACACCTTTATTAAATATCTTAATATGAATAACAACAATGGTAAAAATTGAGTCCAAAACTTCATATTTTTTCATCTGCCTGGTAGTGGTGATTGAAAAAAAAAAAGAAAAAAAGATATGCATCAAAATGTCTTAAACTATAAACCAAAATGTATGATAAAGTAGACTTAGCAACTATAATCATATCACACACAGAATTTTTGCACAGGTACTGGTGTCAATATAGTCATAAGCTGCCAGATCGGCAACTAAAAGGTCCAGTACCTTTAAGCAATAGAAGCGATAAACCAAGACTATTCTCTCCAACTCAGTAAAACCAACCAGTAGCTACAAGGCAAAAAGATCTCAAACAAAATTTCAGAGTAATATAGTTGAAACAATCAACTGTTATCAAGATTGTGTTTCTTTTCAAACAGTATGTTAGAGAGTTTCCAGGTGAAGTCTGATGCAAGATTGTGTGCACAAGTCAAAAACAGCATCACAGAGCAAAGCATTACGGAACTGATCCACTGACTGAATTCTATGAGACTCCTGGAAACATATAAACCAGCACATGATTCTGATCTCTTCAATCAGGCTTCATGGAAACAAGTCGATCTGATTTCTCAAACTGGACAGAAATGATTCACACGGGCATAAATGTAGCTACGGTGAAGTGGGCTTTTTGTGTTGGCTGGAATAATTACTAATCTTCGGCTCTCTATCAATTCAGCCTTTTATTAAATTATCATACCAAAATTGAGCTCATTTATAGGAGGTTGATTGTGGATTTGGCTTTGTTAGGTTCCACCACAGCCCTTTGTTTTAGTCCCACAAAAAATATGCATTCCATTAAACTAATACTGAAAATTATTATTTCATATCAAAACATTGAGTGAGATGTAGTGGAATATTTTTGGAAGGTATAATTCATAACTATGATGTAGTTTGAGACTTAAAAAAAACGTAATTATCATACAAATTCATTCAAGAATTCAAATATTATGTAAAACTTACAGAGGCAGGGGACATGTCCCAATCCTTTGCCGACTCAGTTGAACCGATGTCCTCTTTTACACTACAGTCCAGCAGCTTCTTACTTGCTGGTTCCTCCGAATCCAAGATGTCCAAGGCCTGCTGGAACTCTTTGGCAGCATACTGGAACGTAATCAGAGAAAGAAGCAGAATTAAAATCTTTCTCAAGATAATGATCATTAATCCTAATAAAACAAAACCTACAAGAGTGACACAAAGGTCTACTTACATGGCACCTAGCAGCAAGATACTGACAAGCTCCATATAACTGTGTGAAAGAAGAGAAGAGGTTCTTAAAACTGAAGTAACTAATTCCGTCACGTGTTTTTACGTCCCTGCACATAGTACATACACATTACCTACCTTGTCAAGTTTTCGTGAACGCAGGGCATGGGAGGCTCTGTGGTACTGAGAGGTGAGGTAAAGGCACTGAGCTAGCCAATAGATATCCTGGGGATCTTCTAATATTCAAAAGAGATGAAAGATCAGTCAAGAGCAAGTAATTTCTAACATCACAAAGTGACAGCTGATACCGACGCTGCTGGTGAGTGGAAGACTTTTAAGAAGAATTTTGTTTTGAGCTTTCAACCTGCCCGATTGTACAATAAAATAGCAGATCAGAACACGTCACTGTGTCAGTTTAGCTTTTCATATTTACTCACCATGAGAAAGTGATGCTATCTTGTCGGCCCAAAACAGAGCACTTTGATACTGTTGCTGTAAAGAAATAGACACAGGCAGAGGAATAGTCACGTAAACGCATTGCTTATGAAAACTGACTATTAGGCTGGCAGTGCGTCAGCCCTGTTGGAGAATCACACATGTTTACATCCACTGAGAAGGTATCTCACCGAGCTAGCATTAGCTAGCAAAACAGAAATTCCCGCATATAAAAACGTCTTTACGCCTTACCTGATCAATATACTGCCGCACTCGCTTTCGAAGTCTGTCGAGATTCATCCTGATTGCTTGAAAAGTACACCTTTTAATTATCAGAAGTATGTCATTCTGGGAAACAGAGACACAGTGCAGAATAATCCGTGAAAGCTTCGCTAGCTGCGTGAAAATCAAACCCGCGGCTTCTTTCTGCAGCGAGTGCTTGAGTAAAACGGGCCGTGCTGAAACTCAACCCGGAACAAACGTTCCGCATTGCATTTTTTTGTGACCAATTGAGCAGGAACTTGCACTAACTCGTGATTTTGGACTTTGATTTTGTGACTACACGTTTCTCTATGTTAGAAGACAGCATTTACTGTGGTTGTCATATGATACGAGCACACCGGGCCTCCTTCCATCACTTGTATTGTGTACGACTGTATGTGTAAAAAAAATCTGTATTTTTGCACAGAGCTGCTGCTTTTGTATAATTTGTTGCAGCAGGTTGACTAAACCTGTTTCCGGATGTTTGGCTGCTATACGGGTCAGTGCGTGTTGCTTTGACTCCATCAAGCCGCTGAATTAATTGGTAGATTTAGTGCTATGGTGGCAAATCGTTAAAAATGAGTTGGACCCGTCTCACACTGAACAGAACACACTGGAAGTGGCCGCCCCTCCGCGCGTTAATATTATGAAATCTGCTCGTGAGTGAATAATTGCAACATTGCATGTATGGAATAATTGCAACATTGCATGTATGGACATTCTAGACCAAAACATTAAAATGTTTTGGTCTAGATATGCTTTACAGAGTGCAATAAGTTTGTAGAATGTTTCTAAAGTTGTATGAAATTATTGTTTAACGTGTGCTTTCTTTTGTCCGCCCCAAAACCGTCAAATTGAAATGAGTGCAGTGAATTTATGCTTCCTGTTTGTAGGTTTTATTTGGATACAAAAAGAGACACAGCCATATAACCTTGCCTAAATAATTGTTTTTAAATAAATAAAGCTCCTCTGATTCATTGGTATATGTATTACTGTATTTTTGTCCAGAGTTGATCCATTTATTCATTCCTTTATGCTTTATCAGTGGAACATTTTACAAAACAACACTTTTGGACGTGGTACATTAGATACAACAGAAACATACTATTATCCCACAGTTACATAGGGTAAACGTTAACAGCTAGTCCATTTTATATAAAACAATGGGAAAATAAAAAGTCATCCATACAGCCTCTATACTGATTATCATGATGTCCTTATTGGGAATTAAATATAACATTGCCAAAACAATTGTGCCCGTTATCTTTCAACACTGTGTTTTTGCAGACATAGTGAAATTTAAGTCTGAGAGTAGTGTATTTCAACACAATGATGGTGTTGACAACGAGTTGTCAGGTGGTTTTGCTGCAGTGAATTTCTTAAGTGAATTCTTTGCAAATGTACTTGTCAGCATCCTCTTCCCCGCTCATCCCTTTTGTTGCTTTATCTTCTTCAGAGCCTGTCTTGTTGCTTGTTTTGCTTCTTGAATGAACTTTGTTTTTCATTTTTTTTTGTTCTTGATTATAATAACTGCTCTCCTTGCAGAGTTTTTCTTGTCCCTGAAAATGAAGAATTCATGATAGTTACAGTATGTGCAAAAAGGCTATTGAACAGTTAAAAAAAAGTAATTCATCTTTAATTCTCAGATATTGTTACCTTTTCCTGATTTGCTCCTCCTCGTGGGTAACGTGCGATGCTATCCATTACTTTGAGATTTTTGAGCCAATCCTCATGCCAGCTCCCCCTGTCATAGAGAGACTTACACTGGGTCAGACGATGGAGGATCATTTCGTTGTCCTTCGTAATGCGGAGCAACTCCAGCTGTCGTTTCTCTTTGCCAAGGCTGCAATAATACAAAAGACATGTTATACCACCAGGAATTCAGTTTTAATTGCTACTGTTTTTCTTAGAAAAAAGAAATACAACTGGTTGTATGACTTTGCTTTTAATTTATTCACTATAACTCTAAATCCTAGCTCACCTCTTTGTGCTATAGAAATTCCTGTTGTCAACGGCTCCAGTAGTCTTCATGATGTGAGAGATTTTCTCTCTAAGCATGTTGTTTTCCCTTTGAATTTTCATCGCCCACTCCTCTTGAAGCTTTTTAATATAAGCCAAACAATTGAAACACAATTAAAGAGATGATCATGAATAATTTGGCCTCACATGTCATCACTCATAATCTCCCAAGTTTTGTATTTCTACTCAAGCATCATTTATTAATTCGATCATCAACAACCTTCTGCTTCTTCAGCTTGAGCGCAAGGTGAGCAAATGTCCTTGGAGGGGTTGTGTTTATGGTTGGTTTAGCTGACTTCACCTTAGGAACAGAAAAAAAAAAATCAACAAAAAAAGCAAATCCAGCTTTATCTGAGGCAGTAAAAATCCAAACTTGCACATAACTGGGTATAGCAAAAGGTCAAATTGATTAGTTTCAGAGTATGACTAAAGCTGGAGATCATGACAATTCCAATGAGAGCTATAGGAGAAATTCTTGGGTTTTATTTTCAAAGCCACATACACATTTCTACTAACCTTTCTTCTGTGTAAATCATACGAAGCCTTGTCCCACTTCTGCTGCAAGTATTTGTTTCCCACGGGAAGCAGGGGCTGATATGACTGGTGCTGCATCACAAACATATAACCTACACACCTATTGGAAAAACACAAATATTTTAATATTTAATTTTCTTTGAAACACTGTTTGTTTTGCATTATAGTGGCAATTAGTTCAAAATCAAAAGTCGGCTGCAAGTCTAAGTAAAACCTACAGAACATGTACACTGCACCTCAATATAACCGGTAACAGTCCTCCTTCAGTATATTCCCAATGATACCCTCAAATTACCTGATGAGTATGAGAGTTTCTAGCTGATGATGTGTTTTGGAACTGGCATGAGAGTAAACAATCCTCTTGCTAAATCGGTGCTCCAGAGCTCTCTGACTCACCTCACAGTCTGTGGCCGTCCTCTCGTCTCAGCATCACAAGTCTTCATCTACCCGAGAGTGTGTGTGCGTGTCTGAGCTCGGAGTGTGTTCAGTCTTCCAGGTTAACTGGAGCTCACGCACTGCAGTCTGTTTTCCTGCCACTCATACGTGGTTGCCATGACAGCAGCTTGAGAGCGCTGAGATAGATGAGTGGTTTCAAACAATCTGCTTGTTTAGCAAGTATGACAGAGAGGAGCACATGCAGGCATAGAGATGAGGCTAATTAGTGAGGCGACTGTAAAATGATCCTGCTGTGTGAATACACTGTTTTACATGCAATTCAAAGCTGCAAATGAACCACCACAATTCACAGCATTCATCTGATTTTAATCGAAATTGTGGATCAGGTTTGTGTTAGAAACAGTTCAGTACATGATAAAACCAAATATATTTTCATTGTGTTGACTGTAAACCCTCCACGACTGGACTGGATGAATGAGTTGAGGCATTACTGTATTTCTCTATGTGATGCCTGCAACCTTAGTAACAGTTACTGGGAAACTTGCAATAAACGCAACTTAAGCTGAAACACTTAATGTTCTATAGTTTATTCACAAGACAACCACACAACACATCCCACCGTGAGCTGATGCATGGCCATTGCAAACAAACAAATTCAAAATAATGTTTTTTTTTTTTTAAATGAACCCTTTATTTGGCTATATTTGGCAAGTTTTGAATCTTTTTTCTTGTAAACTAGATAAAATTAGTTAGTTTAGAAGAAATCAGTTAAAATTGAAAGACTAGGATAGTACTATGATAGAAAAACAGAGTTGTACTATTTATTGAGATTGGTGTTACTTTTATAATAGCCTCTATAATAGACTCCCTAGTTTTCGGCCCTATTGTTTCAGCAAAGCATCTCCTATTGCTTACACCTGATAGATGCATTTATTTAAAACAATGTGAAGAAACTGTTTGAAAATCAAATCAGAACTGCACACAAAATAAAAACTACTGCATGACAATTCAAAGTGCTAGCATTTCTTTTTTAATATATGTAAATAACACATTGCTCTGTGGGAGAGTAGAACTCAACGAGGTGTAGTAATTCCTCACGGGATTAATGAAGCCATCATGATGATTTCTTAACTGAAATGATGGGAAATGTGTGATTTTTGATAGTTTTATACCACTTTGAATTTAATTTGATTACTTATCAGCATCTAATGGTGTATTATTCATACTGGCTCAAAAGTCTTGCAATATCGAAACATCTCTCAATAACACCTCTCGGTTATAATTCAATTGTTTGCATTTTTAGTGAGTTCCTTTCTAAAATTGAAAACATATCCCTCGTAGTATTTGCTTATAACATGCCATGTTGATTTGTATCATAGTCTGTAAATAGAATATGCTAAAGATATTCCGGATAATAAAACACAAGGGAGGATCTCATCAGAGATTTATTGAATGAATCCCATTCAGGCAATATGACTTCATGAATGAACGTCTATGTTGCAACACTTCCCTCTATTGGTAGAAGCTGGCTATGGCAGCTTTTAACTCACCCAAGACCAACTGTGTTAATAATTCAATTCCCACGCCAGAATGAACAGCCAAAGCACGCAGAAAAGCGTGGCAGATCAACGTGTGATGGATGATGATAGCGCATTTTTACTGACATGTTATCTAACAATATGAGCTTTTTGCAACAGTGCTTTCTTTTTTAAAGTCGAACAAAGCCCACATTTTCACTTCTGTGTGAGTAAAACCAGCATAAATATCCCAACGTACGAGCACATTTCTAAAGTATAAGTTTAATGACTGTATTACACAATTATACAACTGTCAAGAATTTCGGGGTTGTCGTAAAGCTTTAATTCCTGAGGGTACGTTTTTAAT